>JAODFY010146198.1:0-11118 GCA_027580055.1 Paracaudina chilensis | reverse complement strand
TATCTTATCAAAAAACCCTTATTTAACACTATTTTGTTTAGATAATGACCTCTAATAATACTCCAAGGATCTTCAACCTGAAATCCATGAAACATCCAAAACAAAACCGTACCCAAAGGTCGTTATGGCCTATTTTTAACTATGACTTTTGGTCTGCATATCCATGCTACCCCAAAGGAAGCACTACCCAAGTATCATTATAACCAACTGAAAATGAAAATATACATATAGATTTTATGACATCAAGATGACCTTTTAACATGAAATTTCTGAACACTCTGAAAGAAACCCTACGCATTGTAATTTTTTGAGGTTTTTTTTTACCAGAATGAAAATATCATAAAATGAAGATTATAATGAGAGGGAAAAAAAAGTCAGGCTACTCACTTGGGCAAGCTTATTTTCTGCTTCGACTTTTTCTTCCTGCAATCTCTGCAGAGCGCCCTCTGTGCCTTGTCCACTCTGGGCCGCTAGCTGCTGTACCCGCAGGTCGGACATGCTCAGTCTCTGTTGCAGCTCTTTAATGGAATTTACAAGTTCTTTATTTTCTGTCGTCTGAAAGGTAAAGTGACAAAATATGTTTGTTGAGAACAACGACTACAACTGCATTCTTCCCGAACGGTGCACAATCAATCAAAATAATCTGGAAAGTGCCAGAATGCATAGAATATAAAGGAGTTACAAATGTGTGT
This sequence comes from Paracaudina chilensis, assembly GCA_027580055.1. Taxonomy (NCBI): domain Eukaryota; kingdom Metazoa; phylum Echinodermata; class Holothuroidea; order Molpadida; family Caudinidae; genus Paracaudina; species Paracaudina chilensis. Next base: position 10,426 of record JAODFY010146198.1, on the reverse strand, counting down.
TTCAATCTCTTCTTGAAAATGTTCACATTCGGTGAAGTCTTTGTCCATAGGAAGAGCATTCTCCACAGGAAAAGGACCGGCCCATGTCTCCAGCAGGGAGAAAGATTAACCCAGTGCAAAACATAACTGGAGGGGGCATTAATGGATTGATTTTATTATTTGGGGTGGGAGTGGGGGCAGGGGCTGACGTTGGACCATATTGAATGGGGAGCCATGGGTTGGTTGAAGACCCTGGGCTAATAACATTATATGGCATACAAAGAGTAAACCAATGTTACCTGGCACATATATTCCTGCGTTTTCAGACAAGTGTCAAGGCTCCAGACCAAATCAAATTGAATGGACAAGCTCTATAAGGTAATGTTACCATCCTTAGCTCAAAAGGTGCAGGAAATATGCATTAAGTGGGGAGAAAGATTAGCCAAGTGCATAATACCCCTGGAAGGGCATAAATGCACTGATGGATTTTCTTTGTAAGTGGAGATATAGTAACACATCGAAGGGGAAACCCCAGGTTTGTTGAGGACCCTGGGGTAATCAAATTATATGCAATCAACCAGTGGCTCGTAGACACCAATTGATTTTCAAATGTGGGGGCCCAATGTCATCTACCAAAATTATTCTATGAACATTTTTAAAAAGTCAAACGTGTGAAGACATGCCACCTGCCACCCCCCCCCCCCCACCACCCTGTGATCAGTTCTCAAGCTAAACTTAGAAAAATTGTCATCTGTATGCTGTCGATTACCAAGCATACAGAGTTATACCTCTCTGTGTACCATGCAAAGTGTTTTCTCCATATCCTGGATGAAACTTATTTTAAGCATTCACAGTTCACATGAATAATACATTAAGCCATACATTGAATTTTGCCATTTCCTGTTGATACTTACTTTAGATGTTAATTGACTTGCCAGCTCGGAATTTTGTTGATGTAATTCTTCACTGGATTTCCTGCGGGTAGAACAAGAACAAAATGACACTCTACAATGGGAAGTCTGGAGGTGGCTAAGCCTACCAAGTACAGTGAAGTACAGTGAAGTAAAGGCCCATGATCCCTTTGCAAAAAACAGAATGAACAGGTGACAACTTAGAACTGTAATTTGCAGAGATACCACTGGCATCTGGGAAGTCTGGTGGCCAAGCCTACCAACCGAGTCAAAGTACAGCGAAGTAAATGGTCCCTTTTTGTGTTCACAGGCTATTTTGTGTGATTTTGTTAAACAAGCCCACTCATGACCATTAATGAGATGATATTCCATTGACATGTGACAATGTACATATTATCGCCACGGACATCACCATACCAAGAATGAAGCTCACTGGGGCATACGATTATGAAAATATTTATATTTTAAGAATGTTATTTACACCCTGCCCACACATTAATATTCATGTCATGGACACCAAAAAAAGGACACATGAACTAATCATGGAGCATCTACCAGTTGAATATGAGAGTTAATATAGTAATATCGTTTCTAAGATTTTAGTGTTCACAAGTTATTTTGGGTAATTTAGCAATAAGCCCCACCCACTCATGGATATCAATGAGGTGAAATATACCTCTCATCATCTAACACAACCATACCATAAATATGAAGGTGACATATCTTTGCAAAGATACTGACATTTTAAGAATTTAACTGTAACCCCTGCCAAGTGATTTGGAGTGATTTAGAATTAAGCCCTGCCATCCACTCATGAGCATTAATAAGATAAAATGTCATTGTTCATGGGGCAATAATGTACCTCTAAAATATCTCAAGTCACCATACCAAGTATGAAAGTTATCAGACCTACAATTGCAAAGATACTGACATTTTAAGAATTTTACTGTAGGCCCCACCCACTCATTATGTTCATGTCATGGACAACAAAAAACAATTTGGCTCATCTACTAATCATGGAGCATCTACCAATTCAACATGACAGAAAATTCATCATATTGTTTCTACGATTTTGTGTTTACAAGCTATTTCGAGGGATATAGCATTAAGCCCCTACAACTCATGAATATTAATGAGATGAAATTGCATTGTAATGTGACAATCATTTACAAACACACACACATGCCAACGTGATTGCATTGGTTAGTCAGCCTCCAGCATCATAACCAACAAGGAAAGGAAGCATTCATACCTTAATCTATGCAGTTCCTGTCGTAACGAATCTCGTTCTTTGTCTAGGTCCTGCCTTGACTGAAAATATGAAAATCATACAAATTTAAGTGCAAAACCATTAAATCAATACAAAATTTACAACTTTTATTTCTTTAAAAAAAAATGATTGTAAAAAAATCAAACTTGTATACAAATTGCACTGATAAGTGAAACGTCAAAACTTCATATTCAGCTTTTAACAAAATTTACAAAAAAATAAATTGCGTGCATAAAACCTATACAACGCATCCCATAAAAGGGAAAATAACTTTTGGCGGTAGAGCAACAGATGCAGCAGATTGAGCAACAAGATCCCACCATTTCAAATACATATATTATGGAGAAATTTGTTCAACCTTATTGAACAAAATCAGGCACGTTTTTTGGGCAAGTTATGCTTGATGTAAATGACCATTATTTGCCCTGCTTACATCTTTGCCCTCATCATTGTTTTCCCCTCATGAATATTTATTATTAGCTTTTCTTTAGACACATCACAATTCAAATTGTGTTATCAGCTTTATTACTTATTTTGTCTTATTTGGCACTATCCTGTTTGATAGAAAATAAACAGTGACCAGCATCATTTCAGAGTCATCCCCAATGAGTGACAGTGAAATAATTATTTGCTGTAAACATTTTGCAAAGGAAGTATTGCTCATAGCAAAATAAAAATCAATTTCTCTATGTGAAACCCTACAGATGGCACCATTTCAAACATATTTACAATATGTTGGATTTTTAGTCAACCTTTTCAAGAACATTAATACTTTTTGGCAAATTATTCTTGATGCAAAACCACCTTAAAAATGATCCAGGGCCAGATTCACAATTATTTGCATAAGAACTTGCATAAGGAAGCAAAGTTACATACTCTGTAGCCTAGATGTACATTCATGTTTTCACAAAAATTACGTACAGAGTTTGTGCATCAATGAGTGTTGCCGTAGAGACACAATTTTGCTGTGAACTGTGTGTGTGTGCAGTGTCGTCTGCTAAAGTGTCTGTTTGTAGCGACCATACGCACATACATTTCCATATTTCATAAATGCTAGGGTGATAGCTTGCATAAAGTTAAAGCAAATAGTTACACTAGACACAATTTGGAGAATACCACCCCATTTTTTTTTTGGTAATAGGTGGCTAAATTGAATGCTTTTGCAGATCTTACTGCATCTTTGCCCTCAGCATTTTTTGGCCCCTCATGAATGTTGATTATCTGCATTCCTAGTGGACACTATTCAAATTGGAACACCTTTTTGTACACTCACCTTTTCGAGTTGGTTTGAGGAAGAGTTAACGCTAACCAAGTTTCTTTCTAATTCAGCCACTCTCTGCCTGGAAGCCTGCAGCCTACTGGACAGGTTGTTAGCCTCATCTGTCAGTTAAGAAATTAAGTCATTTTTCTCTCTTTCTACTCGGTGGGCAGTATTAAGAAACTATTGAGAAGCTATAATCCCATCCTCGTCACTAAATATTGAGTATTGGTTCAGGATTGATGATATAAAATATGAAATAAAAGGCCGCTTTTGTATTGAAAAGCTGTATGTTTATTATCCCAGGAGTGAACAACTTCACTGACCAGAACTTAAGTTGGTATTCTGCTAAATTACTTTATAGAGGTGGTAGTGAAACATATAGACTACTCTACAAGACGGTGAGACTTATGGTCAGTACACAACAGGCAGGGGAATGGGGGTATCAGTTCAGGGTCAGTGTTGTGAGGTTACTCTTAACATTTGCTGATGTGTATAATAATTTCTTTAATGCTTTTGATGTGCTTTTAGTGGGGGCAGCTACAATTTTTCCAATGGGTAAACACCCATAAGTGGCCTAACAAGGCAAACCCGTCTCATACGTTCAACAAAATTATTTTTAAAACTTTTTGAAAATGAACCTATGATCTCACCTGCTCTTTGCTTTAGCTGTGACCTGGCCTGGGACGCTAAACTCTGTAGCTCTGATTTCTCGGAAACTAAGATGCCAATGGTTTGTATGTGGACCTGTAGCTGTTCCTTCAGTGCGCTCTGCTCTCTGTATGTCCGCTGCTCATAGTCCTTCCTCTCCTGCAAGAACAGCAATACAAAACAGTCAGACTATGGCTGCAATGGAAATCTTTAATGGGTTTTGTCTGTAATGACCTTGTATTGACCTTCTTGCTTGGAACTTTTAATTTGTTCCCATTTCAGTTGGCAAGGGAAGGGGGGGGTCAGTGTTTTATTACCCCCACAGTGGCACCACCAGACATAGTAGGGGGTACAACATTTCAGGGGGGGATCACCAATTATAGGTCAATTTTTTTGTTATCAACATCACAAATTTCATTTGGTGGGGCACATGTGGGGTGGGAACAAAGATACCTTCAAATCCTCTATGGGAAACAAACTAGAAATGTCACATGTTCAGGTAACTTCTTCAAGGTAAATGTTTGAAAAAACATTCTTTATGAAAGTTAAACCAAATTAGTCTCAGTACATTTACCTTCTCCAGCTGGCCTTGAAGTTTTCGACATTGGTTTTTCTGGTGAGAAAAAGAGAGGTTGTGTTAAGACGCATTTACACGATCCGACAAATTTGTGTGATCTTGTCTCACACTATTCTATGCAATCCGTTCAGACACAATCGATGAGACTGCCTAAAATATTTTGGTGCAACAGAAGAAGCATTTACAGGCAAAGGTTTATTGCATGTTTGCTGAACTTTGTTCTTTTCTACGATTCTATTTCTATAGATAATTTAATAAATTGATATCTCAACAACCAAAAATGCTATTCACCAGTGTAGTTTTTCCTTTACTTTCTATTTATCAGTCCATTTTCATTTGTCACTGAACTATTCATTTAATGCTTAAGCAATTTGCCAAGATTGACCCTTTTCTGAAATGTGCATTTTACAAATCTGGCCAATTAACAAAGGCCATTTAGTGTGGACTTGTTACATGCAATGAATGGGCTAATTATCGTCTGGTACGGAAACTATTTTTCTTACATGTGAGATGCCTGGGGTACAACCAAAATAGGAAGACAAGTTGTAATATAAAAATAATCGAAAGCCGGCCACAGGTTGTTTTTTGTACCAAAATCTTACCAGTTCTTCAATCTGGATCAGTAGTTCTCTATTTGATTGAGTTTGTTGGTCCACTTCTCCTGCGAGTTCCTGATTCCGAACCTATGAAAGAAATGACAATTGTGGGTAGAATCAACTGTTAAATCGATCTCGTTGGTGTAAAATATTAAAATGATCAGATACACAGTATGCATGTGCCCCATATAAGCACACCAGGCAGCAGGGATAATTGATGATCTTGTCCTTGGGATGAATATCACGTTCATATATATTTTCAAGGGTACTATAGAATTGACTGGGATCAGAGTAGGGTGTGACTATGGGGGATTGGAAGTGAGTATGAACCATCGATACCCTAAGGGTGTAGGAATATTGGGCACAAAAGAGTGACTTTTTGGGGTGGTGTTACTGGGGATTGTCCAGGATAATGGTACTGTGGAATGTCTAAAATGCAGGTATATGAGATTGACAGGGGATTGGTTAGGATTTGAATGAATGGGGGATTGGAAAGTGTGAGTGTGCACCATTGATACCGTGAGGGTATAGGAACATTATTCAGACACAAAAGAGGGATTGTTTGGGGGTGGTGTTACTGGTGATTGTCCAGGATAATGGTTACTGGGGAATGTCTAAAATGCTGGTACGTCCCAGCCCACCACCAACCCCCATTGTTTTGATGCCACTGCCAAGGCAGCTACCAAATCAAAGCCACTCAGGATAGACCTAGACACTTACCTCAAGCTCCTTTAAACTGGAATTTGTGCAGTCAGAACTGTCATCGCCATTAACAAGAGGTGACTGTGGAAAAAAGAGGGGAAAATATTCTCTATGGCACCTTTTCAACATTTACTTCACAAAGATTCCCCTTCCGCCAAAAAATGTTTTGCTAATTGAGGCTCTTGTAGTATATATATTGCAGTCAGTGAGGATATCAAGCTAAACAACAATTTCTGCACTCACTAATCCACAAGACCGGCATTACCAGGCAATTACCACAAGGATGACAGAAATGGTACCAAGCTCTGTTTGCATTCTTGTGATATCCCATGTCCCCCCGCCCCAAATCAATCATAACCCATATAGACCCCTGGCAGCCTCGCTCTGAGATTTAGGTACCCAAACCCAAGGGACCGACACTCTTAGCTAATTCATGTATTACTCCTGAGTTGATACAAACTATGTGTCAGGGACCCCTGAATGTGGGGTCCATGACATTGGCACCGAACGTTTTTTCAAAAGTAGGGTGGGGGGCCCACAGTGTCACCTCAACAAATTACTGGTTGAAAATTAAACAGCCAACTGAAGCACTCTCCAATAGTGGGGGTGAGGGAAGACGGTCCCCATTCTCCAATAGTGGGGGTGAGGGAACATGCCCCCCAACCTCTTACCCCTTCCCCCATTCCATCTTACTGCACAAGATTTGTGCCTCTGATTAATGAAACACATGTTTGTTTGTTAGGATTAAAGATAAGCTTCCAATTGCAGTTTGAGAGCTGTATGATAGTAAAAAGGTGTGTTCAAATTCCTGTAACATGAAGTAAAATTTCAGCCCGTCTTACAGAACATTCAAAATGTCATGATTTAACATACCTCATTCATTAGCCCGTTAAGCTGTCTTGATAACTGCCTTAGGCTCTCTGCAGACGAAAGAGGTCTGGGGCAAACGAAAAAGATCAGCTAGTTTGTTAGTTTTGTCACCAAACACTTATCTTTGTCGTTAAAGCACCTACGACCAAACTGGATTAACTTGGGCTATTGGCATACTGTACTAGTGGATGAATGTGGGTTGTCCCATAAGGCAAGGGTGTTGTACACCATACACACTGTTTTTGCAATAGGTTAAAGGTTAAAAACTTCTCAGAGTCTGCTAGACTATCAGCTCATTTGCTGCAACCAATCACACATTTCATTGGGAGGTCTGTGAAATTCACTTTAGGACCCAGACTTGTATAACTTTTAAAATGGGAGGCAATGCCCACACTGTAATGCATTTAGGTCTATAGGGGGAAAATAATCTTCGGTGTATTGTGGCACTTGTTTTAGTGCCCCTATATGCCCCTCCAATTCTGTCTTGCAACCAATTGAAATTATTTCTTTCCATCAACTGCAAATTTGTATACTTTCCTCCTGCCTTGTACTACCATACTACGGAATAGTATAAAGAGAGATATATACTCTTGCACATAGCCTTAAATTGCCTTGGTTAAGTTAACACTGGCCGCCAAAAGAAATTGCCCTCTTACTAGGAAATCATTTGATATCTTCCATACAAACAAAAAAATAAAACTTTGCACTGTTTATAATTCAAAGCATATACAAGACCATACAATACATGTATGCTTTATGTTTGTGACAAAAACATGACTTACTTTTTACCAGAATGTTGCAACTGCCTTTTGGTACCTGCTGGTGTATCATGTATTTTCTGTAACCAAGCACAAGAAATAACATGGTATATGTATTATGTAAGGCTCCAATTATTGACAGTTATAAAGCAACTTGGCCTAAGCGGCTGTCTGTATCAGACAGAAAATGTTGACTCATTGATTCATGTTGATATGATTTTTGCTGCGGGAGAGTTTCTTATATATTTACTTGAAGGTATATTCTACAAGAATACTACGACTTCTATTTAATTGACATTCCAGGCAAAATATATATATATACAAATTATTAGAAATAAAGTAGCAAAATTTGACAAGCTGACCAATTGAGTATTTTTGTAATATTCATGAGGTCCCAGCAAAGTTGCCATTGATCTAACACAAACATGAATTTTGACTGTTTTCCTTATCATTTTCCAAAGATTCCCATACATTTTTTCGGTTTTCTGTATCACAGGAAATTGGTGCCTTTAGACATAAGTGGCTCTAGTCTCTTGTACAACGAAAACACACACACAAAAAAACTTTCTCCAGCCACAAATAAAATCTTAAACTTACCGAATGACTCCCAATATCATTGCCATTAACAGGTCCATTCATAGAAGCATTTTTCGATAGCTCTTCTTTGTTTCCCTTTGGTTTCTTTCCTGCTATGACGGCAGCAGGGGCACTAGATGGAGTTTTCTTCTGCTGAAATTTGTGCAACTGTGGGTTAAAATACAGAAATAACGGATTAGAAAAAGCAGGATTTAAGCTTTCAGCAAAGTCACATGAATTTTGGTTATCTCAAAAAAAAAATCCCATACTTGCGAGTTTTGTGCCGAAACAAAGACAAAATTCTCACAGATTAACCCATGACCTCTCTGATCTAGCCTATTCTCTGTAAATTTAAACAAGGGATAGTCCATTATAATATCAGTGTTTTGTCTCTCAGATATTAATGCTTTCAAGACACAAGAAAACAGGCAATATTGTGATAATTTTTTTTCAATACATCTTTAACGTTGCTGTGTAATATGGCAAATAGAATTTTACAACCCCTACACAAGCATTATTTGGAATGTTCCAAAAGAACAATGTTACATATTTTTTCCAAAATATGCAGATATGATGTTCCTTCAATTACTTTAGCACGTGTCTGAAGGGATTTGGTGATGTCATATGACCAAATGAATGATACAGACCAACAGAAAACATAAGACAGTGTACTGTACTTCTCAAAAACAATTTTTTTAAATATTTTAAATGGTTCCCATTTGCTGTTATGTATGGGGCTGTGTCCAATCACAAATTTTCCTAGGGAGGTCTGTGAAATTCAATTTGGGTCAAGTTTTTGTAACTAGGCATGGGCCTTGGCCTACAGTATAGGCTGATGCAACTATGTGCAACTTTCAGGCGACCTCAGGTCAATGTGCAGTGAAAACAAAATAACATAACATAGTTTGTACACAGTTTATTTCTGGTAAGTGTAGTCAGAGGTTAAATATTATTATTTTTAAATCCAAGTGTGAATACATTTTACTTAGTAATACTAGCAATCACTTAGTAATACTAGCCTAACATGTTATGGGTAATACTTCAGAATTCAGATATTCAAGGCCTATGTACATGGTTGTAGAAAAATTACAAGTATACTTCTGGTATCACAGTGCAGTAACACATGTCAGGACTTAACATAGTTTTGCCTGTAGGCTAGTCCATGATCAGAACCTTGTTATTACGGTACGTCACACAAACCTTCATAATACTAGGTCCTTGAAACCTGTACACAAAATTTCCCGTCAGATTGCACCACGATCTCTCACGTGCCCAAATGTTCATATCAACTCACCAAATTCACTCCCTTTATTCTTCACCACACGATACATAATGCCACATACAAGTACCTTAAGTTTGGAGAAAAATCAGGGGAAAGTTAACTCCTAACGTTGTAAGTATGTAGCCATTTTCACATTGAGTTTGGTCGAGGCGACACAAGATATAATAATTTTATCAAAATCGTCAACATTTGAAGTTTGTATGTAAATATTCAGTAGCCAAGAAAAAGATATGGAGGCTTTAATTGTATTTGTGTGAAAAGTAATGTGATATATGTCAAGGTATATCAGTTGTATAAAATTATATTAGATTTTTGGTCAGTCTCTTTATTGAGGGGAAATTTTGTGTACACCTTTCAAGGACCTTGACAGTCCTGATCATGGACTAGCCTGTAGGCCTAATTGTTTTCAAAGGCAATTGTTCCTAGGCCTAGACGGAAGGGGTGTGGAAGTTGTGTACATGTCTATACATGGTTTTTATTGTGATGTTTGCTATTAACTTTCAATATTACCAATACTACCATAGACCTTTTAGCATATAGGGCCTAGCTTGAAATTGCTTGTACAGTGCATTGTGGGATTGATGTGGGGGTAAATTTCATCGTTTTGTTGTACATTTGCAGTATTTTGACCCCCACAGTAATCCCACAATGCACCACACATGAGATTTCAGGCTATATGCAAAAATGTCTGTGGTCATGTGTTATTAGTAGCTGAATGCTACTGTACGTACATTACGCATATTGCAAATGCTTCACACTACAGTAGCTGCCCTGTGTGTACAAAAAAAAAACACCCCATTAGCCGTCCAAATCTAGCCGTCATCCTCACGATCGCAAAAAAACATATTTTCTTACCAAACTTGGCACAACAATGCTTAGTTGCTTACTTATGTAAAGTTGTGCATGGTGAATATTTATGTTAAATATACAGTTCGGCAAAGTGTAAAAATATGGAATAATGTTTGTTCTCCGTGCAAGTGTATGGGTCTATCCACG
>JAODFY010146087.1:0-11118 GCA_027580055.1 Paracaudina chilensis | reverse complement strand
TCAATCTTCATTCAATGTAGATATAAACCAAAAGCAGAACTTGGGAAGGGTATATTGCAGAGCGATCAACTTCGAGTTTATCTATCAGGTATAGAAAGACTTGAGGCTCGTTGGTGTAGGCTCGAAAAACAGTTGAACTGAATAGGGCAAAAAACATTAGCTCCTCTGAATGAATTATTATAAAGGTATCTGTGTTTAATCACGGTAGTCTAATTAAGTCGGCCCACCTCATTTGTGCGATTAACAATACTTCGTAAAAATCCACTACATTCAGTCATACACAATGATACCAAATCGTCCTCCCACTACCGTCTATTCATAACAGGACGCGAAGCCTTCCAAATGATATCATAATGGAAAGCTGCAACGTGTACGATACTTAAAGCACTGTTGACATGTTTCAACCTTGGGTTTCGATCGGTCACAACGGCTGAACGTTGAGCATTATGGCACAGGTTCAAGCGCCGCCAGGGACAGTTTTACTGTAAAAGGGATAATTTCCAATGTCAAGGTCTTGCGAAATCCACCTCATTCATTCCTATATATTTATATAATCTGTAAAAAGTTTTGGGACGGCACTAATTTGTTTATACCAAATAAAAGTGGTTTTCTTATGCCTTTCTTCATTCACGAGTTTCGTCTTGACAAGGTAAAATTTCACATCCGTTACAGATTACGGCCGAAGAATCTTTATGGGATGAACCGACAGCGAATGATACAGTAGAAGGTGAGTGATTTTAACCAATCATACCAATCAATATTGGAATGTGTAACTTAGTTTATAAGACTAATATATGACAATGAGGCGCCACACTTTGTCAACACAACAATAATCCTTAACGTGGGTTTGGATCCCTGTTTATTTTAAGTAACGTTTAAAATATTTTGAAACAGTGACACAGATTGTTGAAATTAAATATAAAGTAAAGGTATTGTAACTTACATATAGCATGCAGTAAAGTACCAGTGTAATAACTATATGGCTGCCATACATAACGAAGTGACTGTTTAATTTACATGTAATGTGTGTGTTGCTATATATGTCCAGGCTTTACTACAAATCCCAACAGAACTAATGATTAGCTAGTTGTTTTCCACTTAAATCATACTAAAACGGCCAAGCAATTGAAATTTTTGAATTTCAAAATATTTATGTGGTTGACATGATTTTAGGATGATATCGATTCCTCTTTCCAGGGATTCTTTCACGTCACCGCCGTCAGAGCGCCACGTCGATTGTATCGGTAGGTGTAATAGACAACAATGGTCATAATTATTATCTAGGCCTATTGATGTATTATCAATTGCTGTTGAACCCAATGGTATTCCCAAATATTCACAAGAATAATATCGTGTTCGAATTCGTGATCGTCATATGTTTGGAAGGATTTTTCATCATCTGAACAAGACGGGTTGATCAGAGAACGATATATATATTGTCCAATGCATCTATAGATATATATTATGAACTTCTCCTTTAATAAAACTGTGTCGTTATAGGTTTTATGGATCCCCCGAATATAGGCTCCTAGTTTACAAAACTCATTTCATAATGTGTTGTAGTAAAATGTACTTTTTTTGACACAAGATATGAATTAATCAAATTTCTGTTTCTTGTTTGTTCAGTTCGCTCATCTAAAACTCGATACGCAGCATTTACCCAGAAGTGGTAAGATAAAAAAAACTTTCTTTGCGTAAATTTAAACAGAAATATTACCAAATAGTGCAAATGTATATATTAAAAGCCGCACTAGGCTAGCACCCCACCCATACCAAGCACCCCAAGTTAACATGCTATTTTTGCTACATATGAATATATCAACTACTATAATACACATTTGTTGCAAATATGAAAAAAATCAAGCTTAGATTTGCGAAGATACATACAATTGAGGATTGTAATGGCCTCATTATTAATATTAATGTGACCTGCACCAAAACAAGCATCTGTTCACCATGGCCAACATATATACCAAGTATGTATCAATCCCGCATGCCTATCTGAGATGAAATGTTCACAGGCTCAAGCGTCACACACATACACAGGACCTGCATGTAATTCCTTTGTCTGGGTCCTCAGATTGAATACCCTTCATGTACACACATACACGTACACACACGCACAAATTCTTAAAGAACTCAATTTTGTTTAAAAAAAAAAAAAAAATGTTAACATAAAATGCAAGAAATAAGAATTTAAAAGAATATGGATAGTCCTAGTCGATATCCGTCTCCATTGTCAATAAAGATACATAAATGTTTTGATGAGTTTGGTAGTCGGCCTGGGCTAGGGTTTGGTTGTTTATCAATTGTTGAGCTTGTTGGTCGGGCTGGCAAATATTCTGGGTCATCTAATCGTATCTTGTTCGTGTCGAAGTTAAGCCGGCTGTTAGCGTGTATTAACTTTATACTAATGGTAATTTGGGGGGGGGGGGGGGCTGTTTATTCCCTTTTCAAATGTTTGGTTTACTCCTGAACTCTCTAACATTGTGATCAACGCAGTGTTGTAACGAATTAACTTGATGTCGAGTCACAAGTCATGTTGAGTCAGTAACATTCCAGGGCGAGTCAAGTCGAGTCGAGCCAGCACTGATGGTCGAGTCAAGATAAGTCAGTACATAAGTCGGGTCGAGTCAAGTAAACAAAATTTAACAAGTCAATTCGAGTGATCATGAATTATTGGTCAACAAGTCAACATACAACATAACTTGATTCAGTTAAAAATATGCCTGGAGGCGACATAATATCTTTTGGCGAAATTTTGGCCACCTTAGACCGACAGTGGCGATCGCACCAATAATTACATGCATCCATTGTTTGATAGAACTTTCATATTCTCATTATTGCATGTGGACCATGTGGACGGGCACTGATGAATGTTTAGGTTAACATAAGGGCAACAAGTATGATTTAATGCAGGGCCGTAGCCTGGTGGCAGTTGCCCCCTCAGATCTTCAAAGTGAAGGATGGAAGGGGAAAATGAAAAAACAAAAAAAAAAGAGAGGGAAACTGATGAGTTTGCTATCAGCATACTATAAAAGCGTGTGGCATTTGAGGCATTTTGGTATGGCATTTGGCAGCTGCACCCTCTGAAATTTCCGTTTTTTGGGTTCCTTGTTTTAGCTAAATGAACATATGCATTCAGGTTAGCGTGTGTGCCTGTGTCTTTGAGTGTGTGTCTGTGACGCTTGTGCTTGGGAAAGGTGCATTAAAACAACATTTGGACAATAGACCCGCCGTAGTAAGTAGATGTGACCTATTGGTTTGGTGCTCATATCATGAACATTTTTAAATATAAATAACTTAAAAATCTTATTGCAATAATTCCGTAACCGTAATTCAGAATTGTTTCAAATTTTGTATGGTTGTCCGTTGTTGCATATATATTGATGAAGGGAAAGGGATAACCTCGGCGTTAATATTAGGGCAATTATGGCTATATTAGGGCAATTGCGGGCTACCATACAAAATAGTTAAAAATCCTATTGGCTAATTTGTGTGTAATAGTACCCAATAATGTCGACTTTTATTGAGAAACTAAAGGCAATAGATATTTGGAAATTGAAATATTTTTGGCTCTGTTTGATGCTACGGATGCCAAGATGGTCCATCAATGAAGATGTAATCATTGAATTTGCCCCCCTCCCCCCACAAACAAAACAATGGGCAAACAAATATTATAGATATAAATACCATTGTCATATATCCCTACGAAAGGAACCATAGTGTTACTCTTTTGATGCTACGGCTGCCAAGATAAGCTCGTGTCCAATCTTGATATAGTACTTTGGGCCCATTCTTCGGCACAATTTTTCAGCCCCAATTTTTGGACCCCAATATATTTGGGTCCCAAGAATAAAATTTTGACCAAATTTTTTTGGACCCACTAAATTGTTTAGAAGCCCTCCCCAAGAAAAAGTTTGCTGCCCAAAACGGTGTTGGCTATGTATGTTAGATAATATGTGGGCCCACAATTATTTGAAGGGCCCAAACTGGATATGATAATGTTATGTACTGGAGAGATGAGAATGATTTTCTTTATATGCATAAATCGGGCTAGCGCCCCCTTTTATTTTGAATCACCCTTGATCACAGCTGTTACGAATGGGAATAAATCACTGCTTCAGACATCTAATCCGAAGTGTTCGAACTCTTTTTGGGGCCATCAGCCCATGTACAAATACAAAATATTTTAAAACATTGAAAGCTATTAAAAAAAAGGAGTTTCAAGTTTACATTTAAGACGTTCAACAAAGAGACTGATGTTCAAATCAGTAGAAAGTGATTTCCCGACGAGAATGACCAGCAGTATCACACGCTCGATCCCCACAAGAGGACGAAGTATGGGGAAGAACAAAAAAAGGTGTAGTTGACAGATTCCCTCCTGACACGTAAGTGGGCCTCATGAGCAACATCATGAAGAGCCTGATAAACCTGCAACAATATCTTAGATAGTATTCATGTATACAACAGGAAGCCAATTCAGTCTTAAATCTGAACTTGGAAACTAAGTTGCTTTTTTTTTTTTTTTTTTCAGCCCATGAAGTCTATCGCTGGAAAGATCCAACATTGACTTCTCCACCGGACCCGTCCAGTTTCGCGACGAACGTCGAACTGTACAAAGGGAGTGATAATAAAGTTCACGCCATCCAGGTGGTATGTAGCGGCTGGTACTATGTATACGTACAAATACCATACGGTGACAACACTAACGAATGGATTGGTCATCAGATTGTCAGAGTCGGTAATTGTGGTCATTCCGGTCACAGAGATACCATCCTCAAGACCATTTTTAATCTGCCTAAAGAGTAAGTAGTCAATACGAATTAAACGTGTTCGCTTCCGGATCGTCCTATATTGCTTGCGCGTATAGTGCTTAATATTTGCATACACCGGACTTCCCGTTTAATGATGAATGAATATACTGTCATATCAAACTATGGTTTTTCGAAACGCCTAGGCTACTAATACACACAAATATTCCGAACACGTGAATTGATACAGGTATACAAGTGATCTATGTTTTCTGTGATCCGCTGGAGACACAACATTACGTTGACTTATATACTTTAAAGAGTAAGTAGTCAATACGAATTAAAAGTGTTCGCTTCCGGATCTTCCTATATTGCTTGCGCGTATGCGGCGTATAGTGCTTAATATTTGCATACACCCGACTTCCCGTTTAATGATGAATGAATATACTGTCATATCAAACTATGTTTTTTTTCGAAACGCCTAGGCTACTAATACACAAAAATATTCCGAACACTTGAATTGGTACAGGTATACAACTGATCTATGATTTCTGTGATCCGCTGGTGACACAACATTACGTTGACTTATATACTTTAACATGTATATAATTATTTACTTTCACCCCATCCTCACATTCGCGGATGACACAACATGAAAAAGGGGTAACTACATTGTACAAAAATAGTATGTACAGCCACCCCCACCTTCGCTGGTGACACCACGTGACAAAACGTTAACCACATGATACAAAGAATAATTAATATATATATAGAAATATATTCAGCCTCCCCACCTTCGCTGGAGACACCACGTGACAAAAGAATTATGGACAGCCACCACCCACATTCGCTTCTGACACCTTATGACAGAACCCGGACTAGACTCTACAGAAAACGTTACATCACCAGGGCAGGAAAATTTTCGGACTCATAACCTAATAATATGTGCAGGCATAGTCCCGAGCGGGTGTCAATTCATCAAAAATAATCGGCCAAAGTTAATTAAGAACTCTCCCTCCTTAGTGGTTAAATATGCCAAAAAATCGCTTACCAAAGTTTGGCATGAAGCAGACGACAAAAGTTGATCGTGATATGATGACCGGTTCGCGTGACGTAATCACATAACAACAATCGGAAAAAAGATGGCGGCACCGAGAAACGTGTTGCATCATGGGAATTTAAAGAATGAAAATGTTAATTTTCTCTTTGGTAAAAGGAGCATTGAGTCGTATATTAAAAAAAAATGGATAAAGCAGAAAAAAGGACATTCTTTCCATTAATTAAATTCAAGATGGCGGCCCCGGGGATGGTCAAATAAACAAAGGCGTTACGGTATGCATTGACAACATTGGATATGTACACACACGCATTAGTCTTAAGGGCTCGCTTCGCGGGCCTTGGACCCGCGTAACGCTCGCTATAAATGAAATGAAGCGCACCCGCGAGGGGACGTATTTTGGATCCTTAGCGAATGAACGACTAATTGACACAAGTCTTCAGTAGTGCTTCTCTTTTATTTTCAGTATATTATTGTATATACCAAGCAGTCTCTGAAATCAAATGTACATATAACAGAAATATAAACGTAAATTGTATAACATCTATACAAATCCAAACATCAATATAGCAAGCATGATTATTACTCTCACCTTTGGCGGTGCTTGAAAGATGGCACATCCACAACACACAACAATGATTCTGTGAATGTAGTCTGTAATCAGATACAAAAGGCTTCAAAGGCAGCATATCATACAAGGTGTTAAATCAAAAACATTTACAATAACGTATTTGTTCATAGCTGTTGGGGTTGGACTCGTTGGATCCTGGTTGTAGTATATAATTCCATACAAATAATGATGTGTATAAAGTAGTTTTTGTTTATTTTATTCGGCGGGCTTCGGATTGAAAATTATCGTTGTATTCTTTAGCTATATAATAATATTAATTTATTTTATGTATACAATGTTAACACATATGTTATCACAATTATGTTACAATCCGTAGAAAAAATTATTTGCAGTTTAAAATTATAAGTTGAAAATGAAAAATAAAAAAGGCTATGTTGAAAAATATACAATTTAAAAGGGGTTAATAACGAGGGATGTTCAGATGGGTTTTGCCAGTCTGATCCTTTAGTTCATTGAACAAATGATACATAAATGTATTAAAAATTGCTTGAGAGTGCATGTTTTAAAGCTATCAAAAGAAGTTCAGGAACGAACATTACTCGAAAGAACAGACGTTATGTATTATTGCCCTAAACGTTTTAGAACCTTAATTACTTTGCTTCTTTTTTTTACAAGATTCGCGGCTGTCTGGATACCTTTTGCAACATTGGGCATTTTGGATAAAAAAAAATCGGTTTGCCTATCGGCATCTCTTGATTCGATCATACTAAAATTGTAAGGGGTATAACATTTCATAGGGAAATGACTGTTCATATTAATATTAAAATATTTTCTTAATCTAGCAATGCAGGAGAGAACGAACAGTTTAACGTAAAGTACCTTGGCGGAATGGTCTACTTAAGCGCAAGAACACACTTACAGGTCCGACCGGTCAATGATGAGGACGGCTATGTTAACGATGATCGACACACCATAAACACCAGTGCTTTCTTTGGACTTTTCCTAGTGAAATTAGACACCCACAATGGATGCCACAGATGCGGTTACTAAACAACTTTGGTCGTAAACACACAAAGTCACAGAAAACGCACTTGAATCCTGTTGCCCGAATATGACAGGAACCAAGGCAACAGAGGTGGGATGCGCTGATAGTAGGCCTACAATTCCCCAAGCCGAGCGTGTAGGTTAATCTGGCAGAAGGATAACATACCATTTCCCCGAGCCGAACAAAAGCTGACTGGCAGTACATGAGTACCACGAGCAAGATTTTTCTTAAATGTGACAGTATTGAAAATACAATACAAATGGGTTTAAAAATACGTTTAACGTGCCAATCGTAAACTTGTGAGATTTGTTTGCAATAACATAATCACACTATAGCATCTTTATACATCAAGGACGTCAAAACGGGAGCAATGTTCTATTTTCTACTTTCATATTTTTGATAACTTAGACATACAAATATATTGTTATCGTAAGGTTAGTCTACGTGCGGTAAATTTGGTCGCCGAACAAGACAAAATAAGCGCAACCCTCAGTGACATAGGGCATGTGGGCAAGATGTTGAGTGGATGATAAACGTGAAATTAAAAAAAAATAGTGTAAAACCCTAACATCTAACACATAAATAACATTAAAAACCATGTATTCGGGATATATCCCTTACAAGAAAATAGACTAGCAAATGTCTCCTGTTAACAAGCCTGGCATTTCGGCGTCTTTTATTCCTCCATGACCATGAAATCGTTGATGCTGAGCAAATAATCTCATCTTATTGATTACAATTCGAAACCAGTGATGTAGTACTCGAGACCGGTCTCGGTATTGGTCTCGGATGTGCTGGTCTCGACTTCAACGCCTTGAAACACTGTGCACGGATTGTTAAATGGTCGAAAAATCATGTCATACAAAAACTGTACTTCGACAACTTCACATGGCTATTCCCTATATCTAATAGGATAATCTACAAAATGAGGTTCACTGTTTTCAAATTACTGAACAATATATCCACTACATCTCGGGGTTACTCGAGATGTAGGATATACTCACCATCCAGGAACCGAACCTTCATTCGAGCAACATGATTCTCCTTCAGGAACACAGGTCCAAACAGTCAAGGGGTGATATGTCCTTCATTTCGAGATGGCTGCCCCTCATCTTTGGGTGGACTTGTTGCATGAGTAGGGGCTTACCACTGAGATCATACTCTATCATTTTGTCTCCTCACGTGCATGAATCTTTCAGTTGTTATGCGCATTGAGCCCCGCCCCCAGGGGGTGGCTATGTACGCATTATTATTTATAAATCTCTATTTTTATTATGTTGGACAAGCATGCATATATATAATGTAAAAGAGAATGTAATACATAACTTTCAACAATGCAAGCAACAAATGGAATGAATTAAAGCAAAAGCCAAATATATATTGCGTATTATGTAACGTGCTTTTTGCATATACAGTAGGCCTTATATACTCGAGTAGCTACTATGGTCATATTAGTAAACTCAACTTTGAAATTTTCATTTATATCTATATCATCTATATATGTAATAACGTTGGCGTGTGTAATGTATTCGTGGACACGTAAGGTAATTACGTCTGAGGGCCTTGAGCAAAGGAATTTCCAGTCCTCGGAAGAAATACAATGGGAGTTCCCAGTCCTCGGAAGACAAAGGTTAGGGTATTGTCAAGGTTAGGGTATATTATATAAAGGTAAAGGAAATTCCAATGAAGTCCTCGCACTGAATGTAATGCACACATTTGTGTGTACGTGTGGCACGGTGTGTATGTGCGCGCATGTGTAACATCTTGCTCGTAATCGGGCTACCTCAATAGGGGAAAGGTGGATGAAACTTGGTCCGTAGGTTAGCCATATTCATGATCCTTGTGTATTTTATAAGAGGTCAAAGGTCATTTGGGGTCAACATGGGTCAAGTGCTGAAAACCTTGTAATCGGACTAACTCAATATGGAACAGGTGGATGAAATGCATAGTTACTATGCAACTCGGCCATATCGAGTAGATGAACCCAACATATTTTTAAGAGGTTAAAGGTTATTTGAGGTCAACATTGGTTAAGTGCTAAAAATTTTGTGATTGGCTCAATAGGGAACACTTTATATGGAACTCATTGTTGGTATGCAGCTCAGCCAAATTGAGTAGATGAACCCTATTGATTTTAAGAGGTCAAAGGTCATATGAGGCTAATGAAATAAGGGGACACTGGGAAGTATCTTGTACTTTGTATTACGTTGGCAGCACTTAATAGATTAAATTTATTGATTTTAATGGGGAACCTATACAGTATATAACCTTTACCAAAAGTAATTCAACATTGAAGAAGGCAAGGAATCACAGGGGTTCTGGGGTTTCTGGTTCAATGATGTATTTCATAGTCGACCTAGGTCAAAATTAGGGAGTTCTTTTTAGCAAGCTGTAAGTAAGAATCGTCATTCATTGCTAGATTTATTTGTTAGGATTAGTGAAATAAGGTCAACAATCGTGAATATATATTTATACCGGTAGCGATGTTTTATATTCTTTTCGTGTGTACCCTACTTGTAATTTTACTTGTACCGTTTAATATTTAAATATGGTAATTACATTATACTGAATATATTAGACCTTTTATTTTCTGCAGGCTCTCTCTCCAAATGAACTTCACTGGACTCCCCATGAACCAGTGGCGTAGCTACGGGGGAGGGGGGGGGGGGCTGGAGCCCCCACAAAATTACCCAGCAGCCCCCACTGGTGATATGAGAAATAATATAATTTTTGGTGCATTCTGGTTTTGCTTTTTACTAAACCTAGCCACAACTCTCAGGTCAATCTATATATTGTGCAAAATTATATTAATATTTTCGATTAAGTTTTGATTTAGTCTACTTCAGATAAATCGTAACGGCTGAGCGTTTTACTATCTTTGTTCTTTCGGGTGGTATAGCAGTGTTCAGGCAGATTTTAGATGACTGAAAATGGTCAAATATAACAAGCATGTGAGGCGCTAGTGCATAATCAGAATCTTCAATAAGCCAAAATAGGTGACGTAAATGTTATATTCCCTCTTTTAATCGATTGATCTTTATTATCTTAAAAAATAAAGCAGTTTATAATTTATTAATGCATGTGCACACAATGCCATACACATAGGCGTATTGGCCCCTCCAATTTTTTTCCAGTGGACTCGAGATTCGGCCAGGCGTCACGAAAATTTGGGAGCCTTTTGGAGAATTTCTATGCAGTTTTTAATACGGTATGCAGTAGGCAGTAGCGTGTCCAAATTTAACTAGACATTTTGCCGGGAAAAAACAGCATTTTGTATTATAATTTTGTGGTATAATTTATTATAATTTCGAGCCTGTGAAATGACGTTTCTTGCAATCTGAGAGGTAGTTATTTAAAAAAAAAAATCGCTACGATCCGCGCCAACCTATGGTGGCGCTCCGCTTAAAAAGTATCTCGGACAGAGTTAACAAACATTTAACTAGACATTTTGCCGGAAAAAAATCAGTTAGAAGCATTTTGTATTATAATTTTATATTATGTATTCTGTGGTATAATTTACTATGATTTCGAGCATGTGAAAAGCCTTTTCCTGCAATCTGAGAGGTAGTTATTGAAAAATTTTCGCTACGCGCCAACCTATGATGGTGCTCCGCTTAGATAGTCTTTCGGACAGAGTTAACAAATTTGGGGCAAGAAATCATCGGCCCATTACCCAACCCCCCCCCCCCGC
>JAODFY010145976.1:0-11118 GCA_027580055.1 Paracaudina chilensis | reverse complement strand
CGGATCTATAGTCCAAGTTTGGCCTCAATCCAACTTTCCCTTATTGAGATAGAGCGTACCCAAGCAAGTGTCACAGATGCACACACACACACACACACATACACGCATACAGACACACACACGCCAAGTTGAACGCATAGGTTCCTTTTGCTAAAGCAAGGAACCAAAAATCAATCGGCTTCAACATTGACATATTAATCTCAATGCTTTTTTAAAAAGGCTGCAATATAAGATTATTGTCATGGTTTGCCTTGAAGACATCTCTTATGACTGCCACTTCAAGCCTCTTCAATTGAGGTGTTTCATAGGGGTTCATAACATGGGCTGTGATACAAATGTCAAAATCAATCAAAGAAACTGATAAACAGGCAGAGTGTCACAAATACACCAAAACCAATATATACATATATATATATATATATATACACACACAGGCATATCGATAGCCAGGTTGGGCCCTTGGGATAAATAGGTCAAGGGTTGGGACCTTTTTTAAATTCTTTACAACTTCATGGGCACATGAAGTTTTTAATACATTTGCTTTGTATCCCCTCATTTACCCTGTAAACATCTTCAATAAAGAGAAAGGGAGACTCTCCATCTGAAATCCCCACACCTGCAACTGCGCACATGATTGAAGCTGCCATATTTGTCACATTGTAGAAAACAGTTTCAATGTTGGTTTTAATGAATAATCTTTTATTTATACCGTAAATGCACAGGACTTTGGTGATGTATATAAACCCTAAACCATTTTCTCTATCACCCTACCTTAAAATGTCTTGTGATAACACTACATACAAAGCTCCTAGATTGATTGAATGATTTGGCTCAAATCCTGCAAATGTGTCCTGTGGCATTGTGAAGGGGACTTTTGATATTGATACAAAATTAATTATAATTGCTAATTCCCCCACTGAAATGTTGTTCTGCCGGCCCTACATGTCTGGTGACACCACTCAATGTGTCATATAATTTATCAAAGATATCCACAAGATAATTCTTGAATAGCACCTAATTGCTCCTCAATGAATGTCATGATACAACTTGGCTAAAATACATAAAACAAAATATGGACAATTATTGGTTTCTTCTTTTATAAAGTCTTTTCAAAAAAATTTCAAAACTCTGGGAAGGTCAATTAGTATTAAAGCAAGCTGATGAAATGTGTGCAGTGTATAACACCTTTGGTAACCATAGCAATGAGTTAGTAAACACAACTTAAAGCAACATTTATCTTATGCATTATTAAACCCAAATGGAATGAAGCAATGGAAATTAGTGGTAGATGATTACAGAACTCACCTGCATGCAATAGGCACAATGCTTACCAGATGAATTAGGGCTGACACTTGGCTCTTGATGATCGAGGAAGGGGCTGATACTGGGCTTTTGATGGTCAAGCAAGGGGCTGATACTGGGCTCTTGATGATTGAGGAAGGGGCTGATACCAGGCTCTTGATGGTCAAGGAGGGGGCTGACTGGGCTTGTAATAGTGTACAGGAAAGGTTTAACGGTGCAGCAATATTCATTGGTTCAATTGGTTGGGGGCATAACAAGTGCTTGATGTGGGTAGGGGGAAGGAATGGGGTAATGCAAATGAGAAATTTCTAAAATATAATTTGAAGAAACACATCCAAATTTAGCTTTTTTTTAGTTATGCTCATACTGATGGACACAGCTATCTGGCTCTCCGGTACACTTTGTCATGTCTTTTGTTTCTCTTTATAGTTCATATATTTTTTACTAAAAGCTTTTAAAAGTTAAGTATTTATACCAACCACCCTGGAAATATCAGTTATCAGTACATAAGAAGTTGAACCAAAAACAAAACAAATAAATTGTAATTAGTAGTGGGTGCAGTGATGTAAATAGTTTGGCTTCATTTAAAAAATAATTGCTCTCAAAACTCTGCAGTAGTTGAAATGATGATTTGCATCTCATTTTAAGGTTGAGAATATAAACAACTCTTAACTGCCCCAAATATTGGCAGAATTCTGTTAAACTGATCAGTTCATTGGTTGTTATATACTGGGACCAAGTGCAAATTTCATTTTCAGGCAGGTATGCAAAACTGATTTTGGGATACAAGTCTTTTAAACTTATTGGACGTATATATTAAACACAGGGGGTCAGAGACCAGGGGGGTCAAAACTTGGTGGTCAGAGACCAGAAATGATGGGAAAATAATGATTTTGTTCTCTTGTAATTTGTACATGAGTAAATATGATTTTTATTGCATATAACTTTAGACACAAAGTACATTATTTAAATTTCCATAAGATTATAGAAGTACAAACACTATAACTATCTCAGATCTGTTACCTTCCTTTAACAAGTATAAATTTTAAAATACAGAAATCATTCAAATCACATCTTTAAAATTGTTGGAATGGATTGTACAGCACAAGCTAGGGACCCCCAACCTACCCCAACCTCATTAATACCATACTGCACCAAACTGACAATGAAGGGGAAAAAAACCTTCATGAATATTCATAATTATGGATATAACTAAACCTATATGGCTAGAAGGTGGGAATATAAAGCTCTCTGCAAAACATACAGAAAGTCTAAAAATGACCGAATGATGATAATATCTGTGCAATGGCAATCCTAAATTGAGTTGTAACAAGGACAATCACCTCACCATCACAAATACTAAATATGAATAAAGAATATGATTGTAGCCAAAAGTATGGTTAACTTTGAATTAAACAGATTGCACCATTTCAACTGATGATATAACCATAACATATGCAAATCTGAAACATATAGGTTATTCAAAATAACCCATACATACTGGAATGTATTCTTGAATGTTTGGAATGAAATATATAGCTACAGAAAACATTAAATGGGTGTGATAATAATATGGAATGATAGATTCAAATGTATCCTCAAAACAGAACAAAATACTACTATATACTTTTATCATGGTAAATCAAAATGTGAAACACTTGTTAGTTGTTATACCTATGCTATGTGCCATCATGTCTGAAGAGCAGTATGATGGCACCACGACACCTATAAGACACTGTACCTATAAGACACTGCTCATCAGCAGCATATATATATATACTACAGCTGTCTGTATATATACAATGTTCATGCTGCAGGTATATGAATTAATGGGAGTAATATATCTTAAACATCTGAAACATCTGAAATTAGCAAGAAAATACTGGAAGTAGAAGAGCTAGGGCGAAATCCAACCCCTCCACCACCCCCAAAAAAATCAGGGCATATATAGTAGTATATCATGAAAGGTACGTTAGGTATATAGTAACCATAACATGGCTATCGATAACTCTAGCAAGACTATATAATAACCATATCAAGGCTATATAATAACCATAGCAAGGCTATATAACTCTATCAAGCTATGAAATTACACTAGCAAGGCTATATAAAAACTCTAGCAAGGCTATATAATAACTCCAGCAAAGCTATAACTCTACAAGGCTATATAATAACTCTAGCAAGGCTATATAATAACTCCAGCAAGGCTATAACTCTACAAGGCTATATAATAACTCTAGCAAGGCTATATAATAACTCTAGCAGGGCTATATAATAACCATTGCAAGGATATATAATAACTCTAGCAAGCTATGAAATTACACTAGCAAGCTATGAAATTACACTAGCAAGGCTATATCATAACTCTAGCAAGGCTATATAACAACTTGAGCAAGGCTTTATAATAACTCGAGCAAGGCTATGTATTACTCTAGCAAGGCTATGGCTATGTAACAACCATAGCAGGGCTATATATTAACTCTAGCAAAGCTATTAATGCCTAGGTCACAATTGGTACTGCCGCCGTATGGTCTAGCAGTCTGTGTTTATGTAGGGGGGATTTCAAGATCGTACTGCTTTGCAGGCTGCGACAGTAGTGTTCGCATTTCTTGCGGTGCCCGTGCGGCGATCTTTGAAGTCCGGAAAACTTAATCCTTGAGGCGACAGTATGGCGGCCGTAACCAAACCATGCGGCAACCTCAAAGCAGTCGCAAGGCAATCACATGGCAGTTGTACTGTTTGTAAACACACCACACATTGCGGCCCTTAAGCATGATAGTGGTGTGGAAATTCCCTGCTATGTGTACAGTACCAAGTACTCCTGCAGAACTCCATCATTTGTTATCGTTGTATGCAGTCTGTGTGGTGGAATGGTAGCCATCTTTATTACTGTACAGTCCTTGTCCAAGCTGAAAGTACCCATAAAATATATATCCCAGTCAAGAGCGCCAGGCATCCGGCACAGCTAGCGTTCGGCTGCCGTTGGGTGGATGTGCAGTGGCTGCAAAGTGACCGTGCGACTTTTGGGAGACCTTGCGGCCAATGTACAAGGACCGCAAGATCAATGTGAGGTGACACACATGGTAGCTGCGGGCGCCGTACAAAAATTTTCCACCCAAAAACCTTGAGGTCGCCTCACAGATAGCTAATTCCACCATGTGGCCACCGCACGGTTATGGTGATTTTGGGGGGTTATGGCCGCCGTAGACACGTCACAGGCCAATTGTGACCTAGGCATAAGCAGGGTTATAGAATACCATAAGAGGTATAATGGCCATGTAAAACAACCCATATATATATATTTATAACCCATAAAATAACAAAAACAGAATAAACAAAGCAGGTGTATGACCTATATTATAACTATATACCTACAATTATATTACTTTATCTAATAATAACCAGAGCAGGTTTGTTTAGCTATTTAACAATCATATGTTTAATAGCCATATATCCATAGCAAGATTAAGTTAATAAACTGAAGTGTAAGTTATTAAGTTAGTACATGGATAATCAACCATCATCATTTGTTTGGCACCTTATTCAAATCTGTAACCTCTACAAATGTATTGATAAATTCTTTCACAGGAATATCCTTTTATTTTACAAATATATATATATATAAATATGAGTACACATATTCTGAATACGACATTTATAACATTTTTCAATGATGAATACTTCTCTGAGTTGTATATAAATATTTTGTTTTAATGCAATAATCAGGGTTTGAGCGAAAAGGAGATTTTGCGTTTCTCTCGTAAGTAATGATTTAAAAACCTCCCTGAATCTATCACACTGTAAATCTCCTCACTTGCGAAGAAATTGGACCATAACTGTACGAGTGTTGCGTTTTGTTGCTGAACCTTTTGGAAAGTTCTAGATATCACCTATAATCAGGGACGGATAACAGCTGGTTTGTGTTCTTGTGCGGCTCACACTCAGGCATGTACAACAGTATTACTGGAGTAAAATGTGCATGCAGCTGGAGTGAAGCGCAACATACTATTATGTGTGTGATTATATATGGGTGATCTTTATCCGCCCCCGAAAATTGAGGCACAATATACATGTTTTGCAAGTTTTGTTGCAAATTATGAATGTTTCATACATTGTAATATATATATTCATTATGATCTGGTAATTGATGACAAAACCATTAAAATAAACCCTGATTATTGCTTTAAGAACACACTACACACGTTCTACTATCTAGCTACTCTGGCAACTCATCTACTTGAGTAATGATGACATTCAGTGACTGAAATTTAACAATCCTGTCAAAAATGATGTAATAAAACAAAGCCTATGAAAGTAGCTGAATGGTACAACTTATTACAAAAGTGTTATAAATAAAATCAATGGGGTCAAATACCATAATATCATCATTAAGAAACACACAAAGTAATTATCAAGCTTTTCAAAATCATATATGAATGAGAAAAATACCATATTGGCAGTCAATTCAAGTATTTTTTTCAGTGTCGCTGAAAATCTCAAATCATTTAAAAAGGGTATCAATTTGCATTAGTAAAACCCCAACAATCACTAACGGTTTATCTGGTTAGTCAACCCCTTAACTACAAATGAAAGGAATATGTTGACATTCAAGGGCACAGATCCCTCATCACTTTTTATAAATTAGATTGCCGCGAATGCAATTTCCAGCCTATTTACAACATTTGAACACTGCTGGATAAAACTGTGCCAAAGTTCAATACTGAGGAAAAATATGTTTTGAAAAACATTGGTGAAGAAAAAGCAGTGGGGACACAGGATACCCTGTCTCCACCACTGAAAAATTGTTGGGGATGCCTGCCGCTGTAGCCACCGGGATCTGCGCCCCTACTTACATCCAACAGGTCAAAGGTTAGCATGAGGGGTAACTCTTCAGGTTTGGAAAAACAGGCTTATTCCATGCTAGCGTGATCAATGCATCCATAACGGTGTACCATAAGACCATGATGAGAAGGCAATGGGTTGGGTGTTCTCACTTTAACATGGGGTGAGATGATTTGATTTCTTCAAGAGCAACATATACAGCATTTGTTTTAAAGGATAAATTATTGCTGACAATTAATGAGAACTCATGTGTTAATGTGGTATGACACAATGGATGACCAAAATATTTGTTGTTAAAGACCCTGTCCCCATTTGAGAAGGGAAGAGAGAGTTAAAATGTAACAAAAATACTTTTTGTTCTTGTTGTTGTTGTTGTTAAAATGCTACACTTCAAGATGATAAAGCTGTGTGTTTCATAAATTATGTTAATAAAAATAAACTGAATTCAAGCAAAATAAATATTAAAGGAGCATACTGCAGTTTCACTGTGGCATGTCTCTCAACCCAACCCCCACCTAATTTACATTCTGCATACATGTACTATGTAGTACATACAATCTTTGTTTGCACCGGCCTACTCACTCCAAGGTAAATTCAATAATGTTAGGGTCTAACGTTAGTCACTATTAATGAAGTTCTTTTGAGAGCGACACATATTTCACTATTGCGCTTTTTTTCCTTCAAATTTTGATTAGCTATTCATGTTTTTGCTATTTGGATTTAACAGCTAATATTTTAGCTATTTTGTTAATTTGGTACACACTTCACAGAGACAGGAATGACTCTTTACCACATTGGTAACATATGGAAAACTCTATAGCCAACTTCTGGGAGAAATGAATGACACCAAACTGAACAATAATAATGTTGTTTAAACATAAACATGGTTGGCATGAAGTATCCCAGCCATACCCAACTAAGTTCTTTCAATGCAAATATGTTTGACTATGGTAGTGTAACGTTTGTAATTTTGTTCAGGATGGTAGAATAGCATGGGGGTTGGTGGGGGATCAACAACCAAGATAAATAGTCTTATTTGTCACTTGTCAGTCGCTGAGGAGGTCAATGTACTAATATTAAAATGGACTAATGATATGACATGTAATACATGCAGTATGCTCCCTTAACTTTAATGTTGATGAGAATGACATGCGGAAAACATCTGGAAGAAACCAATGAGCATTAATAGGTCACAGCAGGCGATACGTGCCGTCGAGGTTAGTAATGTTTATCTGCGGAGAATATCAGTAGCCTTCTTGTTGGCCTCGCTAATGCGGATGTCATTCAGGCGGGCCTGTGGATACAATGAAGGGTGAGAGGTTGCAAGCTGGTGAAGGGGGTTAGACTGATGGAGAGAAATGGAACACAACACGTCTGCCATGACAGTGGTATCTAAATGATGCAAATGCTACCCATGGAATGACAACTAAACATTACATCTAATGACATTTTGCTTAGAAGTAATTAATTGTCCAGTGGCAAAACATTGTGTACATAACTGTCAAGTAAACTGTTTAACCTAGGTATCTCTTGAATCTCTCTGATAGTGTAGCATTCAATACCATAAATGCAATTTCTTTTGGTGGTAAGGTGAAGTAATTTATTGTCCAGTGACAAACATTGTGATTTATGTACATGCACTGCTGAGTAATTGCTTAATGTAGGTATCTCTTGAATCTCTCTGATAGTGTAGCATTCAATACCATAAATGCAATTTCTTTTAGTGGTAAGGTGAAGTAATTTATTGTCCAGTGACAAACGTTGTGATTTATTGTACCATAAATGCAATTCGAACAACTACGAACAACTAACAGAAGTTATTCCCAAAGAGGAACAGATTTGACGGACAATCCTACTCCAATCATTTTTACAGTTCATGCTGTTGTCTTGAAATATAAGCATTTACCAAAAATTCATTCATTTTCTCTTTTAGCTAAAAAAGGAAAAAAACAAAAAACCATAGTGATATTTTAAAAAGCAATGGTGCTTCTGGCATAACCTAACATAAATTATGGGTACAGTTATAAAACTTATTGGCATTTCAATAATTGTAACACTCTAAACCAAAACTTAAAAGTATGCTTCAACTACCTATGCTAAAAAATATTTCAAATATAACATGTACTGAATGCACCATTTTAGTTTTTATGTGCAAAAACCTGACATACCCATAACATAACATAGCAACAGATATACAATATTGTTGCACATTTAGGTAGAATGATTTATGATATAATTAACAATCGTAAAACAACCTTTTCTGTACCAGGAATGGAATTTATATTGTCAACAGGGAATCAAATATTTGGGAGGGGAGAATAGCTTGTTATATTTTGAATCCAATTTTAAAAAGATATTATAGAGATGTCAAATTTAACATACAATTCAAAATGCATCATTATTACATTAGTTTACAGGTGCACCAATGCATTATGTTGTACATGCATCACCATATATGAGTTTGTGCATATAAACATCACCAAATTATATTGCCAATGCATCATCACACAGCATTAAAATGTGTAAGTAAAATACTTCTTCTATCTCAATTAAATATATATTTTATATTTAACATACCACATGGCTACACAAGACTTAGAGTACTATAGATGTAAGCTAAAATATATAAACATTCAGTGCTAACATAACCTTGTTCAAAATTGGGCAATGACAAAAAAAGTTTAAAAAAAGAGAGGTTATACCAATTGAAACACTCATTTCAGTAGCTCGGTGGCTCTATCGTTTGCAGCCTCCACACGCACCACATTGGAATTGCCCTATAAGGTTATGCATGATGGGTAGGGTGCAGAGGTCAGGGGCATATATGCAAGAGGATACACAAGCAGATGAAGAGAGAGAGAGAGAACCAGGCGGGTCGTAGAGGGAGTGGATGAGAGAAAAAGAATTTGTTTCTAATAAGTGAGAATGTAGCAAAAACATGAAAAAGAAAAACAAATCATAAAAGCAATGTGTCATTAATTTAAAGAGATAAAGCATTCATTAGTAATTGCTCCTGATAAAATATATGTTCTAGATAAATTTGGAATTAACAATATCAGAATTGCTTAAAGTTGATGAGTGAGTAAACACAAGATGAAATAAAGATGGGAGATTCAAACTGCATTTATACATATACATTTCAGAGAGTTTAAGAAATTCTACTACCTGTGTTAAATTCCTAATTTTAGCCAAAATTAATATACACTATCATGAAGCAAAATAATGTTTATCTTCAACTGATTATTGATTAACAACTAAACCTAAAGCTTGTAATGTCTTATTGGTTGCCTCATTCTTTGATGTCTCCCTAAATATAATTTAAGCTTCAATAGGTAGGTTTATTATTCACAATAACATTAAAGTTTAATTTTAAATTAACCAATATCATGGTAACTCATACCTAAAACATTTTCAGGGTGTAATGCATATTGTTTTTGTGCTGATTAACACTTAAAGTGATAATCTCATATTGGTTGCCTCATTTATCACAATCAAGCTGTAAAAATTGTCATGGACAATTAATTTGATACTTAATTTGAGCTGAAACTGATGTTGATTTACTATTCATTACGATTTATAATAGCAGAGCCCAGGTAAAATGGTACAAGCTAATTTTACAAAAGTTTTGGGTTCCAGAATTTAAGATTTTGCACTTCTAAAGAAGTTTACTTTATTAGGAAAAAACAAAATATAATAATAATAAAAATAATAATCAGCGTTTCCATTAAGGACCCAAGGGTCCCGGGACTCTATTAAACAGTGTTAATTTCTTTGTGTTAGAATATATTACATTGAACATCGAGGGCCCAAACATTTTCTGAGAGTCTGGGACCCTTGATATGGGATTAGTGAAAACCCTGAATAATATTTTAATAAGGAATGCAAAGAATATATTTTATTACATGCTGGAATAAAATGAGTTTTAAAGTTACGAAAAGATGACAACAATAGTCCCAGGCACCATATACGAAGACCTGCAAGCTAGCCAGAAAAAATATATTATTGCAATAATAACAGGAAAAGTTATGCAAATAAATAGGCAGGAATATAATGTGCTTATATATATATATCATGGAGTTTGTGCAATTGACAAATTTGAGAGGACCTTTATTTTAAGCAGCTTACACTGCATGTAACGTGATACCCACATTTCTTATTTTCTCATTTATTTAACAGAGGTTCACCACAAGTGAATGTGTTCTTTTTCATTATTTTACACCTGAGCATCTCCCCAAGTTTGGCAACTGCTTTTATTTGATATCTTTACTTGAGTCTTGAAGAGGGTTGATATATTTGCAAAGGTACATATCATTGGTGAGATATGCTATCTATTATATATCATTATGCTCTTTCTGGTCAATGAATATAGAAGAATCATAGTCTCTTCTTTGAACTGTTCCTTCTGGTTAATGATAACAAACAAATGTACTACCAGATACTGAACAGCAAAATATGACTCTTTTCTTAGTGAGAAATTTAAATCATTCAGATTTTTGTCATTTAAACCAATTGTACTCTACTCAGCATACCAATCTTTATGACTGATTGGTGAGAAGTTAAGCTGAGATGTAAAGGTTTTACTTGGCAATAAATTATGTGCATTCAATGGGATGGACATTTGCATCATTCCAAATCACAGCTGTTTAGATGTTTTGTCAAAAATAATGTTTCAAAGTAACTTCAAAAGTAGATTTTAATTGGTACAGCATACAGCACTCTCTGAGGGGTTATGTAAAACATGTGCATTGCTTAAACAATGTTACAATAGCCTCAGGGCATAACTAGAAGTAGTTGCAGGATCAGTTCTAGTATAACAATTTTTTTTAAAGCTTTTGTTGGTACCTTCATGGTCTTGTCGGTACATTCATGGTCTTGTCGGTGCATTCAGGGTCTTGTCGGTACATTCATGGTCTTGTCGGTACATTAAATGGTCTTGTCGGTACATTAAATGGTCTTGTCGGTGCATTCAGGGTC
>JAODFY010145865.1:0-11119 GCA_027580055.1 Paracaudina chilensis | reverse complement strand
GTTTGGATTTCCTAAATGTACTAAATATAAGGTACTAGAATAACTGAAGCCAAGTTTACATGTCACTTGGTCTTTAATTCCCTCTGCATTATTTTTCTCCACATTGTTATATGTCTATTCATCTATTGGTACTCACCTCATTCACACTGAGCCCTGAAGTCTTTTGAAGTTCTTCTCTCATTTCTATGCTTATGGAATGAACAACAGTCATCTAGAACAGAAATTTATGCAAATAATAGCAATAGTAATTAAAGATATAGTCCAGTGAAAACATGCAAAAAATCTGATAACTTGAGGGGATTAGGAGGTATTTTTTTAAACATAATTAACAAATGGTCCTTGTCATATAATATGCTTCAGCAGCCAATATAGTCCAGTTATATCTTTGCTTGATACTGTTATATCTTGGGACTGAAATCATAATTTCTTACCTAGGTTTCCATGTGGTTAAGGATTAGGGGTCAATCTATAACCTAATCAACCATCGGATCGAGCCAATGTTTTGCACTATTGGAAAAACATCAGCTCAGCAAATGTGGCAATTGTTTTCACGAATATTTAGAGATGTTGAAATAGGAAATTTTTAAAGTTAATAACACTTGTTCTGTATGAGTGTTGCGAATCTGTTAAAACATAGATCTGCCTTAAAAGTTTCATAGAAAGTGCAGTCTGACATAAATTCCAAAATGCAGCCAATATACAACAGTGTTGATACACTATATTAGAAAGGATAACTCATACATAATTTACTACTGGCTCAAGGTACATCGGATCGGACATCAGCCGATGTTACCAAAAAACATCGGCCATCAGAGCGGTATATCAAAGTCACATCGGTCAGCCCCTATTAAGGATACAATCTATTATGGACAATTTTGGAAATCCATGCATCCTTCAAATTTAAAATGCCGACATCATGCCTAGCATGTGATGGGAGAATGAAACAGCTATATAAAGAATCAATTTAATGTATTCTAATAAAATATGTAGATAGCTTTAGATGCTTCCTAAAACCTTGCAGTCATGAATTGTTAAATAATAATTCAAAGCAAGAATGAGAGTTTCAGACAATGTTTACTAGCTTCTGATATGACAGGAAAGCAAGATATTACAAACTTTCTTTTGGGGAATGATAGCCTAACCAGAATTTCACATCACAAAATCAAAGTAGTGATCAGAGTGTGAAACATTCTACAAATTTGAAGTAGAATGGAGATTTATTACCTCATTCCCTTGGCAAATAAAGACACCTTGATCATTGTTTGGTTATGTTTTCCAGTGATCTATCTATTTTCTGTGCTTATACATATCGTTACCATCTGCGAGTTGTCAGTAGCCTCTTAGGTAAATAAAACTTTGATTAATTTGTAAGCATGAAATGTTAGCTAGCATCCAATCACTCCTTTACAACCATTCTCAAGGTAAAGCTTTGGATTTTAATCAATGATGCATACTTGTGTTTATCAATATCTTCGCAACAGTTTGGGTAAATTTGCCTAGCAACCAAGTCTGGAGCAACTGATTTGAGCAAGAATTATTAATATTGCAACAAGCAGTCATTGCTATCGGTAACCAACCCTTTTCTCAATTCAATAAAATTTGATGATTAATATAAATGATTGTGAATATTGATCATATCATGCATTTTGGTTACAATTGATCAAGCAAAACTGCTCCCTTTACAGTCATTCCTAACTAGTTTTGGGGGATTTGCTGATTTGGGGCAAATTATTCTGACAAAAATGGAGAAACGTTATTGTTTTACTTCATAATTATTGGGTTAACAAAAATTACCCATGCTGAGACCAAAAAGGAAGAATGGAGATATAGAAATGGCATTTTTTTCCCTCAAAGCCTCAAAGCAATATGTGAAGTGCGAACAAAATTACTTTTCCATTTTTGTGATGTTGTTCCATTGAAACACAATGATGGCAATCAGCCAAGAAATGTTGAGTAAAATAAACCAATTACTTCAGTAAAATATTAAAATGTACCAAATTTACCCCATGTACAATTCGTTAAATAAAATATTTCACAAAATCCTTACCATACCATATAATACAACCGAAGTTTGCAGGGATATTAAAGTAAACATTTTTGAGTTGGGAATTTTTTCAATTGGGGCGAGTTTAGGGAGGGCTGTGTGTGTGTGGAAGGGGTCTAGGGGTGCTTTAAGATATCCCTTCTGAAGCAGTCCAAGGTTCACAATCATAGACGTAACTAATTTATTACAACTGAAAGTAAGTAAACAAGATCTGTTTCTAAGAATTTAACAAGAGCCGAGCGCTACGTTATTCCTTCCTTGCCTTGTCAATTAAGTATTCCTCAAAATAATAGGGACCATACACTCATTACGACTAACATATATGCCTTTTATGAACTTAATTGAAGTTTCCTTTGATAAGTTACAACAATCTTTTCAGTATTTGACCTCTGGTGACCTCACATGACCTTTGAACCATACTAAAAATAATAGGGAACATCTACTCCCAATGACTAACACATACGCCAAATATGAGCCCAATTGATTTTTCCCTTGGCAATTAGCAGTGTTTTTCTTTTTGCTATTTGACCTTTCATGACCTCAGATGACCTTTGACCACTACCAAAATTATAGAGACCATCTACTCACTATGAGTAACATATATGCCTAATATGAGCTCAATTGAAGTTTCCCTTGACAAGTAACAGTGTTTACAATATTTTCAGTATTTGACCTCTGGTGACCTCAGATGACCTTTGACCTTACCAATAACAATATGGATCATCTACTCACCATGACTAACATATATACCAAGTATGAACTCAATTGAAGTTTCCCTGGTCAAGGGTGTTAACAAGGTTTTCATCTTTTGACCTCTGCTGACCTCAGATGACCTTTGACCTCCACCAAAAACACCCAAATATGAACCATGTCTGACCTTGCGTCTTCCCCTTATTATGTTTACAAGAAGTGTCACAGACATACGTACATACACACATACGTGACCGCATAGATTCCTTTTGCCCCTGGCAAGGAATAAAAACTGTCCACACCCACTATTAAGGGGCAAATTCCTCTTGGTAGGTCAATTTCTGTTGTGTAGAATGCTGTTAACTGTACTGCAGAATTACAATTCTTGTTTACTGATGAATACAAACCATTTTTCTGGAATATTCCGGCCGTCTCAACTCAAGCTCTTCCTCCACTTCTAGATCATCCTTCCCACTCTGTCTTAAATCTTGTTCAACCAACCTCAATTCAGTCATTATCTCTTCTTCTTTTTCTTTAATTTTCTGAAGAACGAAAACAATATGAGGAATAGCCATCACCTTTTGAAAGTTTTTCTATATTGTAAATTAAATCAAGTTATCAAGTTAATGTTGTTCATTCTAATATATTACATTTGCACAATTTCGAGAATTTTTTTTTTATTCAGGGCTGAAATTAATCAATGGCCACTGCCACAACTAAAATATATAGAAATCCAGGTATTATTAACAAAAATTTGGTTAATGTGCAGTTTAATTGTTAGACTAGCAACACCATGTTAACATTATGCCACCAGAGCTACATTGGTTCTAGGGTTCAACTGGTCAGATTAATGGGTCTTTAGTAGTCGCTTCAATGCCTCACATCCTACAATACATGACAAAGTTTAGAACTTAAATACAACATAAGTTGTAATTGTTTTTAGTAATTGTTTTTAGTCTGATCCAGTTTATAATGATGATGCAGGTGGACACTTCACAATAAAATCTTTGCCTGAGCTTTCCAAGTGGCGAAGCAGTGGACATCGGACAGACTAAAAACACTGCCTTCAAACTGACATCGACCCAATGATAAAATGTTTATTGGGAAACTCATATGATAATAAAATCTGTAAAAGTGTAGCCCTTTGAGTATAGGCAATTTGTCAGTACAAAATGTGTCATGCCTTCCCAAAAAAAACTGGTGAAATATAAATATATTTGATTAAGTATGACTTGAAGAGGATGGTGGGCTGAAATTAATAAACAATCTGTCTTAGGCTTTGTCTGATGATTTTATGACAAATTTAATATATTCATTCTGGTAACAATCACTACATAAAAAGTTCAAATGATCTATACTTCTGTACTGATAGGATTGCCACAGCAAATACAAATAAAATAAGGTGAGGAAATTTCTTCCCTTCTCAAAACAAGTCCAAAACTTTTCACCTTTTCACTCCTTGACAGATAAGGTGTACCACAGGTGATTATTCAATCAATGTTCTTGGCCAGTGCAACTGTTTTGGACACTTTCAATGCCAAAGCTTCATTGATAATTAGTGTTCACTAACCAAAGCAAAGGAAGGTGCCAGACAACAAATAGGGCATATAATAAAAGTGAACAACAGCTCTTAGCTAGAACAACTGGTGTCAGAATTAGGCAGGGGGAGAATTTTAGTAATGAACATGTCTGTATTACACTGATCTCCCCAGGAAACATTTAACCCTTTCCCTTTACACTACGTAATAATTCGTACATAAAGAAAGTCCTGATTATGTACAATACATTACATTCTGCCTCTACAAAAGAAACGACTGGATAATAAAACTAAGATTCCATGGCAACAACAGAAACCAGTTGTCACCCAACATGTCAAAAATATAATTTTTGGATTGCTCCATGTCTTAGCTTTCTTAAAATATCTACTTACCCAGGTTTATCATTTGTAATTTAGCAAGTTTACCGAGTTTTTGCATGTGAAAACCCTACAGGCAAAGGGTTAAAACATAAATTATCATAATAATCACACATTTACCTGTTCACACTTCTCAACAAACTCTATGACATATGTCTCTGCCAACTGTTTACTTGTCACAAACTTCCCAAGCAGTATGCCAAGCAGGGAGATGAAAATCTAAAACAGGACAGAGAATAAATTAATTTTTAGGCATGTGTTAATTTGTTGGTACAGTACGTAATTCACTCTCTTTGCCGGTGTGTTATTTTGCAGACTGAATGTGCCGGATGGGAATTTGCAGATTACAGACTGAATGTGCAGAATGGGAAATTAAACGTGAATATGCATTTACCATATATTCACAATAGCTAGATATAACCTCTAAATTCAATAACATTAAAGAGTATTTTAAACATAATTCAGCTCTGTTTCAGCTCTGTATGCTTTAAAAAAGAGGTGCACAATTTTAGAGGGGTATTTAAAAAAATGTTGAGTGGTATATCCAAGCTAAACACAACAATGAGAATTGTGACTCCTGTTACACAGGCACGGGTACTGCAGTACCAGCCCGAACCCTTCAGACTGTCCCCACTGCCGTGCCCCTAGGGGTGCCCACCCCACCGTGCCTCTCATGGTGGGGGCGATTGAGGCAGTTCAGAGATGCCTGGGCGGACATTCCGCCTGGACAGGTGGGTGTTAGACATGGTGACGGCCGGTCACAAGATAGAGTTTTGAAAAGCCTAAAATTTACTAACGTGTGATTTTTCTTTCTGAGCTTCAGACTGAAGGGACCAGTTGTTCCGGATGTCCTGAATACTAAGGTCTTCCAAGACTTTACCTCTGCAAATTAAACCAGTGAAAATAACTTTATCCGAAAGAACGTTTTGTACATTTTAGGAGGATTTTTTTTTTTTTTAATCACTAAGCACTTTTAATTAAAGATCATCATAAATTAAAAAAGGTCAAGCATCTACTTATTTTTTTCCATTCATCATTAAAGGTAAGGGGACTTTACCTTGATTTTAATATCCTGATTTTTAAAATATTTTCTTTGGATTGCTATTTTGTAATCATTCCGCACTTTTACAAGTCACCATCAAATAAATAACTTTCCTTAAAAAAATTATTTTTAATTTATTTCAACCACGTGTGGTTTAAGACAACAAGGGGACTTTACCTTAATTTTTTTTTATATTATCTCAAAATCAATATACACTTTAACAAGTCACCATGAAATAAATTATAACAAAAACTTCCTTATATTTTTGTTATCTTTGAATCCATGTTTATACTAACGACAATATTGGACTTTACCTTGATTTTACTGAATGTCCTGATTTGGTCAGAATTGCTATGATTCCATTAAATTGAAACGAAAAAGAAAATCCAAAGCCATCTTTTTCGTCTGCCGAATCTTCCTGTTCGTCACACTGGGTTATATCTGTTTCATTCTTGTATTCCACTTCATCCATCTAAAATAACCAAAGAAAATGGGGGATATAAATCTGCAGCAAATCAACTCAAAGAGATGGGAAGGACACAAGGGGACATGCACAAGATGTGATAGAAAACTATGGTTATAATTGACCAAAATCATTCAAAAGTAAAGTAAAATGTTTTTAAAAAAATATGTTGGAAAGTTTTAATTTTTCATAAATTAAATGAATGAGACAAATAAAGACAGACAATTAAGGATGTTATGACAGGACACATACATAATTTACATATATGTGATGCCTGAATGAGACAGACAAAGACAGACAATTAAGGATGTTATGACAGGACACATACATGTATGTGATGCCTGAATGCGACAAAGACAGACAATTAAGGATATTATGACAGGACAAATACATGTGATGCCTGAATGAAACAGACAAAGACAGACAATTAAGGATGTTAGGACATGACACATACATATATGTGATGCCTGAATGAGACAGACAAGACAAGGATGTTTTGACAGGACACATACATATATGTGATGCCTGTATGAGACAGACAAAGACAGGACAATTAAGGATGTTATGACAGGACACATACATATATGTGATGCCTGAATGAGACAGACAAGACAAGGATGTTATGACAGGACACATACATATATGTGATGCCTGTATGAGACAGACAAAGACAGACAATTAAGGATGTTATGACAGGACACATACATATATGTGATGCCTGAATTGCCTTAATTAAATTGATTTTTTTTATTATATTTTGGCAGCTGTGCACAAACGTAACAGATGCTGTATTGGTATCATGTGATGTGGATCATCCTGGTCGGAACACATCAAAGAACTATTTTTCAAGGTTAAGAAAAGAAAGGTAATTTATTATGTGTACCAGTTGTGATGTCATATAGTTATCAAACAATCAGCTTTCTTTATTTTTTACTGTTTTAGGAACTTCAACATTTTATATCTCAGCATAAGAAGAAGTTATGAAGATGGGAAGTGGACAAATGGGTGTATGACTTTTGTCTTTCTCTGTCATATCTTTTGTGCCATGTCATGAACTGTTTTATTACTTCAACAAGTTATGTGACTCGATGTTACCATACTTTACATATCTGGGCATATCAATAAATACATTAAAACGAGAAGAAACTGAGTGATTCACTCCATCTGGTGATCTGTTTACAAACCTCAAGAGTAGCCGATTTTTTCCTTTGTTGCTGCATCTTCTTGTATGCAGATGTTGTTTTCTTGGCAACTCCTCCCACATAGTAGACACCATCCTCTTCTACCCCAGCCCAATCATGTGTGATTGCTCGAGGGTTGCCACCAATGATTTCCTCTGACTTCTGTACCTGTGATGCAGCCAATTTTTATAGTTGTTTAGATCATGAACTGATCGATGTGATAGCCTTTAAAGGACTCAGTGGTAAATCTATCTCAAAGTAGGGGATACACACATGCATGACCTCATGCTCAAAGTAGGGGATACACATATGCATGACCTCATGCTCAAAGTACATAAGGGATACACACATGCATGACCTCATGCTAAAAGTACATAGGGGATACACACATATACATCACCTCATGCATGCTTACCGGTATATGGCACTGCATGTGCTACGATACTCGATGTGAATTGGGTATACATACAAATTTTCAGAATATGATCAAGGATAAGATACTTGTGAAAGCATACAGTTCATAATCATAATTTATATGTTCATAATATTTGAATATGCAGAACACATTTTAATCCTTTAATATAACAAATAATATAAAAACCTTGATGCTGGTAGTACCATTTTACTTGAAAATATAATTGTCAGCACACTGTTAAAAACAGTCATAATATATATATAAGCTGACCAGACAATAGATTTCTAGCATACTCATGCAAGTGTTGAAGTGGTGAGTGATATATTGGGTCTCCGTTTGAGGTCATACATGTCCTTCAATCCGCTAACTAGTCCTATTTGTACTAAACTCCTGAATCTACTAATATCTTACCTTTTTCTTTCCAACCTCCTTAATAAAAGGTATAAAGAGAAGCAAACCCAGAAGAAATCCCGCAATTGCTGCAATTACTATGTAGATTATTTCAGGAAAAACAGAAACTTCTTCACCAGCATATAACAAATCAATCTCTAGGCAGTTGGCCATTTTTATTTTCCTTTTACTGCACTGCACTAGGCCTACATACGTTTAATACTTCATTATTAATAGTTGTGCGCCGAAATGAATAAATTGAGTAGGCTAGCTAATTAATTTTGTATACCTATCTAGTCCTAGACACTGGGCTTGTATCGCCAGCATTATTTATTTTCTAGCCTAGCTAGGGCCTATAGGGGCCTATCCCACATCGTGCATTAGCTATAAAAGATGATATATATGCCTATAATTATGTGTAATGATCAAGTACATAATCCTCCCAAGTAATCGTATAGATGACGTAATTTCAAATGTGGACCAATCAGAAACCTCATATTTACAATTTGGCAGGTGGATTGCGCAATACTTGCATGGTTGCTACAACAATAAATTGCTACATGTTGTGGGGAGTGATAACTAATAACTCTTGTAATTAGTACGTGGTGCAAGCTGTGTGCATAACACGGAAAATCTTGCTAGCTACAGTACAATGTACGTAGCGGCGGAACTTTGTTTCGTGCAACTGCAGTAATGTGGATGCTTAGCAATGCAGTTAATTAGAAATTTAGAGCCTCAAGCCTATCCTAGGCTTATACATAACTGGCTCGTTTGTTTAAATCAATAAAGACGATTTGATAAAGCTTTTCAGAACTGCGAACGGCAACAACAATTTAAAGTAAGCATAATTTAAAGTCTAAAAATTATATGAAGACTAGCCAAGAGTTATAGCCTAACTAGGCCTACGTTATAATATTTTATCACTCCAGGGAGTCCAGGCCATCGGGAAGATTTACAAGTTAAAGCAACAATGTATAGGCCTAGGCTAGCTACTGTTAGTGTATAATTTCTGTTGTGAGGGCCAGTGTTACTGACTTAATTAACTGCTTAGCATAGGACATATCCAATTTCAAATAGTGGCATATCCTGTCTAGAGCATATAGTCCTACAGTGTAGCCTAAGGGGCCTGAGCCCAGGCATATTTTGTTTTATGAATTGCAGGCATGGATAAGTAACTGCATAATATTATGACTAGGCCCCTAAACATTTTTACATAAGAATTAAATGTGTTATCATAACCATATGGTAATAAAGGCAGGCATATGTGTGATTTCTCAACAGATGACATCTAATTACTAGTTGATGTCAGCATTTTTTTGCTGTGATAAGTAATTGTGTGAAACCAGATTTACAAATGACGCATTAATTACTCAGCCAAGTAGAAATGTTTCTTGTCTGCATCACATATCATTTTTTGGCCCTGAATCTTTTTTATATTGTCAATATATACTTTAAAACTGTCCAAAACTACATTTTACTTGTAGTTTTTACTGTTAGTTGTAATCATTTGTTAATATATATTTTGTGACATATTATGCAACTACTAAAATATATCTAAATTGTAAGCATAACTCATAACTCAACATAATTTAGGCTAGCCCTAAAGCCACAAGATGAAATAAAAACTCCCAAATTCTGTATGAAAAAAATATATTTTTACCATGCCCTTAATTACTGTAACACGTTTGATGAACATTTCATTCTTTTTCACAGAAATTCCTATTTGAAGTCGAACTGGTTTACAATTAATGATTGATTAGCCTGAGTGCATGCCTTTACAAACGAATTGTTTAGACAAGCCTTCATCAAGCCCTCATCAAGTCTTCATAACAAGAAACAATTATTACAAAATTAAACATTAAACATGACAGGTTGTAAATACCTTTCTGCCAGACAATCAAAAAAGTTTCACATAAAAATAAAGTTTTTATGATGGACAGATTTTGCATTATTTAACTTGAATTAGATCATAGCATCACCTAAAATTATACATTGATGCCATATTCGCTATGACAGGCTTAGCTTATTGTTTCATTGGGCTTTCATTACTGCCCCTGCTTGTGATGCTAACTAGAGGTGACCTGATTGACCTCAAGGTCACAGCTGTGAGCAACTTGGGTTTTAATTTCAGTAATACCACAGGACGAAGTTTACCTCTAATCTACCTCACTGACCGATTCTATCTCATATCTGATTTGCTTCTTGCCAGCGAATCCAATAGTTCATGTTCTGTTTTCATGCAAATTCCTGAATTACTTTCCCTCGATGATTCATACAATATCAGCATTTACTCCAGTGACAATCATAGCTTAGAAAACATACATGTGTCATCTGTGAACAATACACAAATTGAAATAACAACGACCCATTACTGGAACGACAGCTATGTGGGCCATAACAATTCGGTAGAGATCACTGTCTGGCTTGTGGCATCAGACCCATATGCTAGTATAAATGATTTATTGGAAGTCGATGTTAATGTAACTTGCTCGAGTCTTCTGTCTGGTACAAGTTGGATCAATGAATCCATTGAATTCACTTATGGGGGCCCAGATGTGGACCTTACATCAAAGGATGTTGACTCTGGGACTCTAACACCAGAACGAGATGGCAGCATTTCATTACTAATGACGATACCAGGACACTGGGAAATGACCGATAGCATTATTACATTCAGTAAGTTGGTTTCGATAATTAATGCTAAATTAATTACATTATTAAATATGCCAGGATGTATCATATATGTTAACTATACAGTAAACCGTATATATGCTTATGATATCATTCACATGGATAGGGCATGAAGCATATCATTTCCCCTAGTTTGGAGCAAACTCTCAAAGACAGTGACATCACAAAAAGGGGAGAGGTCTGGGGGAACTTGCCTCCCTGCCCCAACCAAATGAAATTGTGATATTGATAAAAAAGATTGATTTATGTTTTCCACTCCATATAGGAAATATTATGCTCCCCCTCCCC
>JAODFY010145754.1:0-11119 GCA_027580055.1 Paracaudina chilensis | reverse complement strand
CCCCCCCCCCCCCCCCCCCCCCCGCTACTGGTAGAACAGCGAGGAGTTCTAAACCAGCATTTAGACCGTAAGCCCATCAAATGCTAAGAGAGACAAAAGGTCTGTCATTTGGAGAATTATACGTGTCGTAGCTAGAACATCAGCGTGTAACAATTTTACGACGACATCACGTTTATTTACAACAACATCAAATATCTTTACAACATCATCACATCATTCAACAGCACCAATACAAAATGCGCGCCATACAGAAGTGTAAATACGCGTCAGGGTAAAAAAAAAAAACAATCGATACTTATCACGTCGTCAACACCTCTCATATTAGTTTTCCTTAATTTCTGGTACTTTTTCTTCTTATCTTTTCTTCTCTATGCATGGTTGCTATCTCTGATAAACATTTACTTATACTGTACTTCAAACTGACGTATTTGTATATGCATACACGAAATAAATATTGTTTAACAATTTTTGCGACTGCTTGGCCTAGTAGTGTTAATTAGAGCATCCGCATAGCAGTCGGGAGGTTGGGAGTTCGAATCCCGGCCGAGCCATGGCATGGCTACTACTGGAACGTAGTGCCTTCCGGCTTGGTGGTCAGCATAGAGGATGGAGATGAGGATGGTGTTTAATAAAGTAATGAATTCACGTGGGCGCCGTATATAGGCAAGGCAAATGTGCCAGTTGACACCGCAAATTATAATCGTACAAGTGTTTTTTTTTAGCCATTGACATAGCCAGAGGCGGGCCTAAGGGGACATAGCGCCCCACAAAGATCATAAAAAGGAAAAAGAAGGTTAAGGGAAGAAACATTCAAGAAATTTTAGCTTGAGAGCCACTGTAGGGCTCAAACT
Organism: Paracaudina chilensis; assembly: GCA_027580055.1. Taxonomy (NCBI): domain Eukaryota; kingdom Metazoa; phylum Echinodermata; class Holothuroidea; order Molpadida; family Caudinidae; genus Paracaudina; species Paracaudina chilensis. The sequence continues at coordinate 10,268 of JAODFY010145754.1, read as the reverse complement.
TCTCTTGTGTTTGACGCGCGATGGCCCACGAATGTATGTATTTGGCTTGCAAGAAATTGCAACGAGTGGTTAGAATATTCATCTTGGTAATATTGTTTGCTCACTCCAGCGTCGTCGCCATAAATTTTCAGCTTGTGCGGCAATTGCGCAGTGGGCACAGGGCGGACAAAAAAAAATTGTCCTCAACATCATCAACAGAAATTTCCAGTTTGGGGCTAACACTCGCCACTCTTTTTTTTTGCACGCCTGATAATTTAATCGGGCGCCCCTGCTCTAGTAGCCTTTGTTTGCATCATATCAGGCCTGACCATCTTATAGCCCGGCAAGTGTAGAGTGCATGGTCACCAAACACCAAACATATCGGCATTTACAACAGTTACCTCCTTTGAACTCTGTACAAGAGATTCGAGATGTTTTGGTTTCATTTTGGTTCCTTCTAAATGTGTACGTTGCGAAAATGATCCTTGTCCTATAAACATAACATCGAGGTCAAACGGTCATAAATAGCAAAGTTTGCATTTTTATCGAAATACGATGCCATTAACCATCATGCACGAGTAAGCCAGTTCAGGGTTCCACTTACGCACGCGCAAATCTGATGTATCGCAGTGATTGGATGACACCAGCAGCGAACATTCCGTATACATGCAGAACAGAACAAACAACACGTTGAAATTATTTGTTAAACTTGTTGATTCAACTTAAGTTGGAATCCGAAGAAAGGGTATTACGGAGCTCTTAAAGTGCCAAACGAGATGTCATGACGGTGAGATAAATTATCTCGCCATGTCGACATCTCACTGGAAGAAGTCGACTCGTCGAGATAAATTATCTCGACACCTTTCAGCATTATGTCGACATGGTGAGATAATTTATCTTGACAAGTCGACCTCTTTCAACATTATGTCGTCATGGTGAGATAATTTATCTTGACAAGTCGACTTCTTTCAGTAATATATCGACCTGGCGAGATAATTTATCTTGACAAGTCGACTTCTTTCAACACTATGTCGACATGGTGAGATAATTTATCTTGACAAGTCTACTTCTTTCAGTATTATATCGACATGGCGAGATAATTTATCTCGACAAGTTGACTTGTTCAACATTATGTCGACATGGCGAGATAATTTATCTCGACAAGTTGACTTGTTCAACATTATGTCGAGATGGCGAGATAATTTATCTCGACAAGTTGACTTGTTCAACATTATGTCGTCATGGTGAGATAATTTATCTCGACAGGTCGACTTCTTTTAGTATTATGCCGACATGGCGAGATAATATATCTTGACACGTCGACTTTTTTCAGTATTATATCGACATGGTGAGATAATTTATCTTGACAGGTCGACTTCTTTCAGTATTATATCGACATGGCGAGATAATTTATCTCGACAAGTTCACTTGTTCAACATTATGTCGTCATGGTGAGATAATTTATCTCGACAGCTCGACTTTTTTTCAATTTTAAGTCGACATGGTGTGATATTTTCCTAAACAAGTCAACTTCATTAAAAAATAATTTATCTTGACAAGTCGACATCTTTCAGTATTTAGTCGACATTGAGTCGACTTCTTTTTAGTAGGAAGTTGACAACATGTCATCTCGTTTGACACTTTGAGAGCTCTGTAGGGTATAGCAGTTTGGATTTTCGTTTGTAGCATGAAAATGGCGTGATATATATAATTCCCCGATTCTGTAATTTCTTACTGAACCTTGCTTGTTTGGTGAATCCAACCCTCAGTGGCGGATCTGGGGGAAGGGGAATACTGAATTTGCCCCCCCCCCCCCCCCCCCGCTTGGGATTTTTGTACACATAAAATGATTTAGACGACGTTATTGTGAACGTTAAACGTTGCAGATGCACAACTTTAAACAATGAAGAGGACAAGGCGGTGATGCGTGAGAAACAATAGATCGGATAACAATAGATCAGATAACTGGTATTTAAAGACAATCGGAGAAGAACGAGAGGTAAATATATACAAGCTTGCCGAAGTAAGGGAATACTTCACTGAACAAAGGAGAGTCTATTATAGCCTCTGAAGGATATAGGTAGGTTATATGACGTAGCTATAGTGACAGGTACCACACACTACATGGTACAAGTACCTTGCCATAGTGCACGTTAACGGGGCTATATCGTCGTTAATGCACTTTTTACTTTACTTTGGGTTACAAAGAAATCCCTCTAAAAATGGTCATCTGGATTTGCGTAAAGATTTGAACATGTTGTTATGGCTGTTTCTAAAATGCAATTGTATTAGACCCTTATTAATGACATTTATCGATTAATGCTTTCTAAGCTTCATTTATCGCTAATGAATTTTACAATTTTGCAAAAATGAGTAAAATATGTACAATAAATGAGTTAAATGAGTAAAATGAGCAAAATGAGTAAATATAGTTGTTTCGTAAGACGAAAAATTGACTGAATCGATGAAACCAGCCGACTGAGAGATAGAGTCATATTTTGTTGTTCAAAGTCTGGCCGATCTAAGGGAATATCTAAGTAGCTTACTGAGTAGCTTACTACATAGATCGTCTGGTCGATCTAAGTAGCTTACTACATAGACTTACTACACAGAATTATAATTTCTACTTACCCAATTTTCGTCAGTTGATGTTGCAAAATTCTTCCGTCGATTTTGTCGCCAGCGTCGTAAGTTTTTTTTCCCTTTTCTTACCGTCGCTTCACACGAGGTTTCTCTTCAGCGAATCGTAATTGTAATAATTCGACGGTAAATTGATTTCTCATCTTTTATAAAGTTAACTATATGTATTTCTAATGGCATTGTTGATTTACAGAATCGTACTTTAAAAAAAGGTCAACTTGAAATCATTTACCTCGAACTTATTTACTATTTATAAACGGATAATATACCTCCTTTTGAGATTTTCCTTGAAACTGAATTTTATCAACCTGTTCTACAATTTTATTTACACAATTAAATCCACACCACAACTTGGTGGGTTGTATCCCTTAGATTGTATCTTGCCTATACGATATAATGTCACTATAACAATACGCTTGTGATCAGCTCGCCGCATGAATAGCGAGGCGCGCCTGATTGGCTAATTAAATATACGTCACAACCCAAACATGACGCCCACCCACCCACTCCATGGATCGGAGCCCACGTAGGCAGCAGAGCAATACGCACTTACCATTGGATCATTCAAAGCCAACATTACGATCCCGCCAATGGCCAAGGCTGACAGGAGAGTAGCGAGCGAAAACCAGAACCAGATAGATATAAATTCGAACTCAAATTCTGCGACAGGAACAGAGAACAATCGAATTAAATTGTTGCAGGGGCCGGGGTAAATGGAAGGGTGCACTACAGGGCGGCGTCAGTGCGGTGACTCCCCGCACATCGGGGAGTGCTGCCCCTGTCGGGGAGCAAAATGAAACACTAAACAATAACGTTGGCCCCCTGTCAGGGGGTGAAAAGGCCCCTCGCCGACAGTCCACCCGGACGGCGATCCTGGCGTACGGTGCAGGCGTACGGTACGATGCAGGGCGTACGGTGCAGGAAGTAAAATACATAAGATTTATGACTTTCACAAATAATAACCAAGTTACCCACCTCACCTGAAAGAACGACCTTACAAACTAGGCCTATACTACCACTGTTCGGATTTTGATTAGAAATGTGTATGCCTACATTTTATACAAAATGCATTTGAAAATGTAAAACCGTTATCTTCGTGTCGCACAGATAAGTTTTTACATTTTCAAATTCATTGAAAACGAGTTTCGGCGATATGAAACTTTTATTTGAGTAGGCCTAGCCCTATAGCCTATATATTTTTTTTCAGGATTTCACAAATTTCTTGAACGTTTCCTGGTACTCCTGGTAATTTCTAACTGCAACAAAAACCTACGGTTTTCCTCTGTCTCCTCGAAAGGAAAGATCGGATTCTTCTCCAGGCGGGCTTGAAAAACATCTTCAGGTCTGGACCAAAATGAATAATCCCAGGTTCCAAATATACCAACGATCTTCCTCTCCTGGGACATGATTATGCAAAAGATCCAGGTAAGCCTGATAAAAAAAACACCTAGCCTAGGCTAAATATAATTAAAGAAAATCGCCACGTCGACGAAATTTCGAAACGGTATCAGTGGAGAAAGGGGCCTAATAATTTAGCATATATAGGCCTAGTCCTATCAGAGTTTAGAGTTTCAGGCACTGAGTATAATTTTGTGATTTAATAAAATAGCCGAAAGCGATGTACACAAACAATAACAAAACGCGCGTATATAGGTCGCATTTAAACGCAGCGTCTATCGCGCGATGCGCGGTATGTGCGACGCACATGACTCGCGGCTTGGAAAATAATAATGATATTGTAATTTTGTAAAGGCCAGTCCACATGATCAAACTTTGTTGGATCAAACACGGCGCGTGAGCTGAAATTCAGCCCATGTCATTATAATTTGTATGTGTCGTAATAAATATTTTTTAACAGAACGCGCGGTTTGATCCAACAAAATTTGACCGTGTGTACCGGCTTTAAAAGAGTCATCAAATGGAGATACAGCCTGGGCATTCTACCAGCTCTGCGCGGTCCTGCCTACAGACGCGCTTCACCTTCACCTATCAAATGCGTGTAATTTCATATTCCAAAGCGCGCGGTTTGATATTAACAATTGTTGATATGCATATATACGCGTCAACGCACTCGATGGAAAATGCATTGACATGACCCCAAACAAATACCCATGTCCGACAAATATACGTCACTGCAAAACCCAATATAGCCGCGGAAGAACAATGGTGAACAAAAAATATCCTTGGTGTGGGCGACACAAAGAAAAATACAAATCATATAACAATTATTATTTATTTTCTCAATTTTTATTATTTCTTCTTTTTACGAATTTCTGCTATACGAAATCTTCCAGGTTAGTTAACAAAAACACATTGATTGATTTTCATAATTTTTGAACTCTGAGAAAATATTAAAACACGGAATTTAAAGGCCAAAAAAAACCCCCTCTAACGCCCGAATATTAATTCCAAAATACCGCCCATATAAAATGCGCGATTGTTCGAAACCCCTTATATAACAGCAAACTGGGTGACCAGTATAGCATATTTCTAGCATATTCGGGGCGAGAGTAGTGACCTTTAAGAACAAAATATTGAGTAAACCACAGACTAAAAGAATTATAACCGGTATATGGATTATAGTACATCATAAAAAATGGATTATGCTCATCGAGCCGTTGACCAGGTTATAGGTATGTCCAAAATATTTTTCAGAAGAGCAAAATATATTTCAGGGGGCCATTTCATCAATTTAAATGTCGGTTTTTCCTCTTCAAAATTTTCTAAGGGCACCTGATCCCGATGATTCCTATCCTCTGGTCCTGATAATTAATATTCGTTTGACTGACTTAATTAATTAATTAATTAATGTAACTATGGATTTTGGTACGAAATCTGCCCCATTAGTGGCCAGATTGTGTAATGTGTTTGTTTTTTCCCAGGTCGAATGAGGCCAATTTGTAAACTATTCCCCCAAGTGTTCATAAAAAATGATAATAATAATAAATAATGATAAAAATGATAGCGCATGAATAAAGATCGTTAGTTAAATTCATTTACACGGAACAATTTATCGCGTACGACTTTCACGTGCGACAAAGTGGGTACAAAATTCGCATCGTGTAAATTCGCCTCTTATGTCTTTGGGCGCTTCTGTTGTAGGCCTACATGACTATTTATCAAATATATGTATATCGGACAAGGGGATGCTAAAGATGGGGGTTGCAAGTAGCGAATTCACATTAGTTTCCGGTGACACCGACAACTCACAGATTCCTAATTTAATGAACATAAACGTTCTCACCGAGGTGTTGATAGTTGCATTTGAAGTTACTACAATACTGATGTGTTCATTCAAGTGTTCAACTGAGCCAATTGAGAATCTGACTTTTTGGTAGCTTTTGCTACTTGCAACCCCACCTTTAAAAAACATTTATAGGGCTCTTCGTCAATACGCCGTTTGGGGTTTTTGCTCAGACAGTCGAGGTCAAAAGGTCAAAAAGTGAGATATACAATGAATGGTGAATGCAAATAGGTGACGGGTTAAAGATTGCCATTACGATTGGCGTTGGTGCAAAAAAAAAGCAAATTTGTTACGTTGAAAAAATAATTTTCCTCTTTCTTTTTTAGTATTTTTATTGAAAAATATGCAAATGATACGATTTATTGCACGTTTGTTGTATAAAACACTAGTTAAGACAATTTCATTATACTATGGGGCATCAGTCAACCAATCAATAAAGACATTAAAGACGTACGTTAAAGAGGTCATGTCATCATGACCATCGAGTCGTACTTTTTTCGAGATGTCTTTGTCATTTATAATAATCCCAAATCATATATAAGAAATCTGCCTGAGTGGTAGCCGTTAAAAACACCGCCAACGCCAAACGCATGACAACCCACTTCCCTAGTCATTGGAGCTCCGCCTCCCTCGCCTCTCCCTCTGGAGCCTCTTCCGCTTCCGACTGGTCCTCTGCGTTTGCAACCAGATTCGAGATTGGATTGACGGCGACTGGGTGCCGCCGGAGGTTCGGCGGTCGCTCCGGAAATTGCACCTGTTCCTCCAACTCATCGTCATCATCATCTTCGTCGTCGTCATCGTCGTCGTCCTCCTCCTCGTCGTCGCTATCGTCAATGTCGTCGCCGTCGCCGACGTCTTCGAAGTCGTCCTCTACAAACTCGGCGTCGTTGTCCGGCACCGCGGCCGCGGGCTGAACCACGCCGTCGTTTCCTTCATCGACCTCCGCGGCCTCCTGGGCGGGATGTTGGTTCTGTCGCGGCTGCCGCCGTCCGTCGCGCTGTTCCTGTTCCTGGGCTTGTTGCTGCTGCAGGACGGCGGCGGCGACGCTGTTGTGGTCGTGCTGTAGGTCGGCGACCTGTTGCATGTTTGCGTGGCTCGGTGTCAGCGTCGGAGGCGGTAACTGGCGATCGCGCGGCCACGTGAAGTTTTCGACGTTCGGCAGTCCGCTTACGACACCGATGCTCAATGCACTTCGGTAAACGTTCATGTCACATGCGTCATACCTTAAATAGAGAATGGAGATTTTAGCTAAATTAAGCTAGTTATTAATATTTATATTGCACCCATGAGAAAACTTTCTCAAGAGAAAACTTTCTCACGTCACCCCTGTATAAATTTATGTGCGTGCAGTTCGCGCCAAAAATACCTCACCCCTCCTAAGATAGAGGGGGGGACGTTCCGTAGTTTCTTCCCATACACCCTACCTTAGAATGATCAATTTGTTTTGCTACACCCCTATGTTCCGACAACCCTATGTCCCGACAACCCTTTGTTCCGACAAAATATAACGATATGTTACGCGTTGAAGACACAATAAAAATAAGGGGTCGGCAAAACAAGTAGTGTGAACATAAACTTACTGCACAGCTATAACGCTAGAGTAATGGAAGTCCACCATGCAGGATGGGGCAGATACAGGGGAGCGATCATCGGCATAATAGTACATGAATATAGGGAACATATAGGGCGTCGGAACGTAGGGGCGTCGGAACAATGGGGCGTCGGAACATAAGGGCGTCGGAACATAGGGGTGTCGGAACATATGTCAATAAAAAGTATCGGTCTGAAAAGACTGGCTAGCTTATATGTGGTTATTATGTATGAAGCAATCAGAAATACCGGTAATATATATAAAGGGCTTTACCTTGAGTCGCTCGGTACATTAAATGGCGCCAGTACGTATACAGAATGTATGGTTTCCCTCCAAATTATCGAGCATTTTAAAGTGACCGAGTCATGGTGCCACCTAAGTAACTTACCATTCGTTATTATCGGGGTCGTAGCATTCCACGTTATATATGGTCGTGATGCCGTTAAACCCGCCGATTACGAATATCATGTCATCCAACACGGCGACCCCAAAGTTGCTCCTGTGTATGTACATACTGGGGCAGGTCTCCCACTGCGGTAAACCGGCCTTCCATCTCTCCATCGTATTCAACCGAGTCAGACCGTTGAACCCGCCGACAGCGTACGAATAATCCCTTGGAAGAGGTTAAAAAATATCAAAGCAGTGATATTTTAACAATAACATCTAAAAATGTAATAAAATCTTAACATTTTCCCATTAGAATTTTGTATTATATTATGCACTGTTATATCTGGCGCCACCGTTCATGAATAATTAACGAGATCATTTTTTTTTTGCTGTATTATTACATTATGCAATGCTTTATTATTATGCAAATCAACAAGGACCACCATCATTTGGATTGTGTAAATGAAGCAAATCAAGCTTACATTTGTGAAAATAGACCCCCAATACATATTTCAAGATTTTTACGTTAGACCCCTCCCTATTATTAATATTCATGCCGTTCACACCAAAAAACAATAAAGATCATCTACTACACATTGACATCATATATACCGGTACCAGTTTGATATCGATCCACTGTGAATTACTTGAAATATAGTGTTCACAAGCTATTTCTGTGTAATTTCTATCTGGCGCCCCCATTTATGGATTTTTGTTACATAACTATATATTATACACCATTGTTCCAAATATGAAGCACTTCGACCTTACATATTTTTATGTTAGGCCCAGCAGGCCCGCACTTTATTAATATTCATGCGATACATATAAAAACAATAGAGATCATCTACTACTCATGAACGAAATAACATCATAATATATATAAACGTCTGATAATAATGAGTGAAACTACCTGAATGAAACCACGCCCACTCCGCTTCTTCGACTGAGCATGCGGGGTAGGTCCCGCCAGTCATCCGCGGATGGGTCATATAGCTCTACGGAGTTGAGGCACTCGCTACCGTTGAACCCGCCTACAATTATGATGTAATCCTGATGTCTGGTGGCGCTCGCGTCACTACGGTGGTGGTTCATCGCTTGGACTAGCGTCCACTGGTTCGTCTGGGGGTTGTACCTGTTAAGGGAGTAATTCGATGCAATTGAAATTTAGTTTATTTTAGTAGAACGTTGGCAACTCGAATCATGATCGAGTCAATTAAAAATGTTCGGCATAAGGGAAAGATTTAGGGTGTATAATGCCCGTGGGGCGTGGGTAATTGTACCCTTGTGGTGTGAGCAATTGTGCCCTTGGAACATGGGCAGTTTAGTTGTGCCCTTGTGGTTTAGGCATTTGTGCCCTTGGGACGTGGGCAGTTGTGCCCTTGTAGTGTGGGCATTTATGCTTCCCAGTGCACCAAAATATATTTTTTAAATATGTCAAAGAAATAAGGGCATAACATGTTGATACCTCTCTACTGATCTCAGCCTGGTATGGCCGTCGAAGCCTCCCATGGCGTACAGGCAGCCTCCCAGTACCGCGACGCTGACGTAACACCGTCTCGAGTTCATCGGAGCGACCTCCTTCCACGACTTCGTGACGGGGTTGAAACACCGGACACTGTTAAAATACTGGTTGCTATCGAAACCGCCAACCGCGTACAACTTCTTCCCCAATGCCGCGATACCCATGTACGCCCTGGGTCGGTTATTCACTGTGTCCACCAGGACCCATCGATCCGCCCTCGTGTCGTAACACTCGATGGCGCTTGTAGGGCTGCCGCCACTCCAACCGCCGATTGCGAACATAAGCTGATGCGGTAACCGCGGTCGCGATATAACCGAGCTCGGACCGTCGACCTCCACGCCGTTGAAATTGTACGTGTAATGTATCGTCTGGACTACAATCGGTTTGCAGAGATCGTTATCTTTGATGTAGTCGTTCCGTTTGATGTTATTCATGAAATAGTCCGTGTTGATCATGCCCAATCGTAGATGGAGCAACAACCGGTGGATTTGCGATTTTCGGTTTTCTTCGTCGTGGCTAATCCATTTCAAGACAGATTCAAACACGTATTCTTCCATCTTAACATTCAATCTGTCTTGCAGTAAGATTTCCTCAAATTCCTCTACTGTGAGACTTTGAAATTCTTCGGTTTCGGTCTGAAGAGCCATGTCTTCGAACTTGACTAGTATAAATTCGAAGGCCTCCTTCTCGAGCTTGAAACAGAAGTAAGACTTGGCATACCGCCAAATACCGATACAGTTTCCAGGGGAGAGCTGCTTGATCAGAAATCGACAGCACATGTCAACAAGACCTGGGGAAATGAACGATATAAAGCCCCATAAATTCTAGACTTGCCCAAGTCTCTCGTGTAGGTTTTCTCCTCATGCCTTTGTCCGAATTATGGCTAGCGCGCCCTCTATTCC
>JAODFY010145643.1:0-11120 GCA_027580055.1 Paracaudina chilensis | reverse complement strand
TGCATCATGTTATATGAGACATGTTGTACAGTAATGCATCATTGAGACATGTTGTACAGTAATGCATCATGTTATATGAGACATGTTGTACAGTAATGCATCATGTTATATTACACATGTTATATGAGACATGTTGTACAGTAATGCATCATTGAGACATCTGATACATTCTCTAAATGAGCTCCCAAAATATAACAATTTAACTCATCGATTGTGAAAAACTTTCGGTAATTGTAGTAAAAATATGCATTGGTCTACACAGCATTATTGTATAGATGTTGTTTACATTTTCCTGATTTCCACTATATCATACCCTTTTGACCTGAAGTGACCTCAAACTAACGCGTGTACATATGCAACTGTGAATAGGCCTTATTGGGCTTAAGTTTACACATGCATATTCAGATGACCCCCAAAAATAGGGTTCCTAAACTGTATATAGTCTCACCAAGTATAAAACCAATCTAATATGACATTCCCTAAACACATGTACTTGCCATCTTGGTCCCCTCTGTTGTCATAGCGTCCTCTACCTCCACCACGACCGCCATAGCCGCCACGATTGTCATAGCCGCCACGGTTGTCATAGCCGCCACGGTTGTTATAGCCACCTCGGTTGTTGTATCCGCCGCCTCTGCCTCTGTAACCACCCCGGCTTTGGTAGCCACCGCGGTTCTGGTAGCCACCACGGTTCTGGTAGCCACCGCGGTTCTGGTAGCCACCACGGTTCTGGTAGCCGCCGCGGTTGTTGTAACCGCCACGGTTGTTGTAGCCTCCCCGATCACGGTTCTGGTATCCGCCCCTTTTATCCCCATAGTGCTGGCCCCTGTCGCCCTGTTTCCAGTTACGGTCCTGTCGGAAGTCCAACAGGCGCTCGTTGTTCTCCACCAGGTTGCTGACCTTGTCAGCCAGACGCAGCGCCAGGTTTTGGAGCTTGGTCGGTTCGCAGCGGTGGATAACGATCGTGGAGGCCGGCTCATCCCAGGAGGCCTACGGAAGAAACAACAGAATGTCACTTCATTTAGTCAGTAATTACTAAATAACCACAAATGAGATGAACAAACATTTAGGTTAGATATTCCAGAGTTCAAAAGAAAGTCGGACAGAACCTTTTAAATAAATTTTCAAAAAAGCTGATTAACAGCTGACAACTGGTGTCATACTGTCAGGTAAAGGCTTTTTTTTTTTTGAAGGAAAGCAAATGGATAGGCCTTCAGCCTAACATGTTAGACCTTTGTATTTCACATTCCAGGGTTCCTGTACCTTGGGTGAAAATAAAAATCAATGCCTTTTTCATGACCAAATCCCATCTGATAAGTCAATATTTGTTGTTATAACTATTTTGGTACAGCACATTGTATATGTACATGTTATTGCATGCAGCCTATATAGCTAGATCACGTCGGAGAAATGTTCAAAGAATTTCTGCACATGAGCACTCAAATCTGGTGCGTAAACTAATTATGCGCTTACTTGTATGGCAAATACAACTGACTTCAATAAAAGACTGTAGGGATGATAGCAAGTAATTTCTTGCTGCTAGGTTCCATAACAACCACAATTTTGTTGCAATTCAACACCAAATTCATGTTTATTTTTGTGCACACTAGAAGTATACCAAATTTCATGACTTGCCCATGACTACTACACTTTTTGTGAAATATCATGACTTTTCTTTTTCGCTAGATTAAGTTTCATAATGACTGCAAATTTGTCACAGGTCACATCAAATTTACATATTTATTTTTGTGTTCTCTCTAAGACTATGTCAAATTTCATGTACTTTTCCATTTTGTCATTTTTTAACGTTCCGCAACTCACCAGCAACTCCTCGTTAATAATCATCTTGCTGACAATGCTGTGCACGATGGGTTTCTCCAGCTCGAACATCTGTGCGAGCATGTCAAGGCTGATCGAGTCGTAGACGCTGCCGTAGGTGAAGAGGTACGTACGCAGGCTCTCCTCCTGAATCTTCCTGCGGGGGGGCAAAATGGGGCAGATTTTAAAAGAATGAAATCACCGATATAATTTTCTGTATTCATCAATACATAATAAACACTATCTAATACATATAGCAGACCTCTCAAGTTACCAAATTTATCAATACTTAATAAACATGATCTATACACAATGGATCTCCCCAAGGGGTTCCTGATTGGCTAGTAGAGCCACAGTGATGACTGGTAATATCCTGTGATTGGCCCTAGGTCCAGACATGTAAATTAACCCAACCAATGGTGTAAATTTGACATTCTTTGCAACATTTTTTTCAAACACATACAGAATGAGATAGCAACGACCTACAGACATGGGAATTGGCATATTTGACAGAGGACATAAAGTACTTTCATATCATATTTGAGGGGTTAACTTTTTTTTTTGGGGGGGGGGGGGGCAAAAAAAGTTGTTGACCTTTCATGGCACCGGCAAATAGTTTTTATTTTATTTACTCTTATGTCTCCCTACCATAATGTAGAAGAGATTCTAAGCTCAAAAAGACCTCTGTCAATTTCAATATCAAGGTGACCTTGAATATGTACAATTTGTTTTAGCACATAATACGAATGATTAAATACAACAACTATATTCAAGTAAAATATTAGCTCAAAAGTTTGAATTATCCAAAAAGTATCAGTAAAAGTATCTGTATTTAAAGCACATTAAAAGTGCATGCCTTTCCAGATAGATGTAGTCTGTCCTACTAAAAATTGCCAATCTAATGAAAATTTTGCTGTAGGAAATATCTATTCATAACCTTTTTTTTTCTTACAAATTAAGCTTACATATTAAAATTTAGATTTCAACATCGTAAAAAATCAATGAACAATAAATATAAATTTTTCCTATCTGATAGTTCACCGATAGTAAAAATCAACTTTAAAATTGGTTTGACCTGATCATCAGTTCCTATTCCAAAGTTTGAAAGACACATCCTTTTTGTCCTATTACAGCCAATGCACCAGGAACACGGTGGTCAAGTGACTAATGCAGTGAGCTCGGTGATTCGACGATCACAGGTCATTGGAGCCCTGGTCATTGTGCTCGTGTCCTTAGTCAAGGCACTCAATTACCTCTCTCCACCCAAGTGAATACATTGGGACCTGTGAGGTCACATCTGGCATCCTGGGGTGCGGGCAAGGTTCCATCAGGACACCGTCGATCAGGGAATCAGCCGACTGTTATGTGAGAAGACTGAGCCTTGACACAAGACCTTAAACCCATGAATCAAACAAAAAAATAACTGCAATTCTTTCACAAATTTATATCAATCAATAGTTTTGTGTCGCGTCCATGGTCTAAGTCCCCTCGTCGGCAGAAACCTCCAGAAAAACCTCCAGAAAAAAAAATGCAATAAACTGGCCTACCTGGTTATGAGGGCTTTGACCTTGTCGGCATTGTGGAAGAGGTTCCACACCTTGGCATTCATCTTATCGTTGATGAGGTGCTGTCTGCAGAGGCGCCAGTCCCCATACCGCATCGCCTTGGACGCTGCGACCACATGCTCCCTCATGCTCTCCGGGGGGCCCACCAGGGCCTGCCTCTCACTCAGACGCAGCTGGTGGTGGAAACTCTTGCTGATCATGCGCCGTCTGATGTCAAAATGATGAGCTGCCAGAAACATGGGAATATCACGTTTGTTATTCTTGTAGTGGTGCAAAGGGGGAGAAATAAAGGGCAGAGGCCGAGCAGATCAGGTTGATCGATGATTTTAGATTTGGCATTGGGAAGGAGCAGTACTGGTTCTGTCAATCAACTGAGAAGGTGGAAACTTAGCTACTTGAAGTGGATGAGCTGTCGTCAGACCAAGCAGTTCATTAACTGCAAGAGCTAATATTACACCTAACAGGACGGATTTTCAAGAATAATTTTTGGAGTTGTCCTTTGGACACCCTGCTTTACAAATTTAGTTGTCCAAAATAAAAATGTGGTTGTCCAGGGAAAAAATATTGGCAAAGACAACAAAAAAATTGGTCATGAAAAAACTAATACTGACCAGCCCAAAAAAAAACTAATAATGACCAACCAAAAAAATAAAACAATAACGGTCACCACTAAATGTGGACTTTCTTTTTCAAGCTCAGATCAGTTACATTTCTGAGACCATGTGGAGCTTGGGGAAAATATTTTAATTCTACTGAGGATTCGTTGTTCTTCGGACAACATACTTCCCTATCCTGGTCTTCCAAGACAAAATGTTTGTCTCTGACCATCGGACAGGTGTTAAATTTCAGCTCTGCTCTCTCAAGCGGCATTGCTGATACCAGGTACACACACTCTAGCAGCTCTAGGTTGATACTCAATTACTTACATGCCATGTATGGTATCTCAAGCAGCATGGCTGATACCAGGTACACACACCCTAGCAGCTCTAGGTTGATACTCTATTACTTACATGCCATGTATGGTATCTCAAGCAGCATGGCTGATACCAGGTACACACACTCTAGCAGCTCTAGGTTGATGTGCATGTGGAAGGGCATGTGTCGGCTCTTGTCAATCTTCTCCTGCTGGTGGTCTCGCTCCTGCTGCCTCTGGATCAGGATGCCCTGAGATAAAACAAAGATGGTAAAAATCCTAGGTCACTAAAATAACAAACCTATTTCAAATTTGTATTTACAGTTGCAATAACAATGAACATTCTGTACTGTAGTCTTACATGTCCACTTCTGGTGAATGAAAGGGACGAATATCCAATATCCCCACCAACATATTGTTAATAGGTTGCAACAAAATATTTACTGGTGTTATGCCCTAGAAAGAGTTACATGATATCTGAGACCACCACAGTGTGCACCAAATGCTTGGCTTTCAGAGGACCCCAACAGGAGACCTGGACGGCCATACACACATGTATGCAATGAGTCGAATCCATTTTGATTTCGTTACAATTTTCACTAAAATTTGAAGAAGATCTTGTCCAAATGTCCTCCTCCTGCTCATCCTAATCAAATTTCTCATTTCCCTTACCTGGGCCAGCAGCTCCTTGGCTCGTCCACCGCTCTGTAGGTCCAGCAATGCATTGTGGGCATCTTTGACACTCCCCTGACGGAAGGCACACAGACCCAGCTGTGCGAGGGTTCGGTTGTACTGGATCTGCAAATTGAAAAGTCGACACAAAAGTTAAGACACCAATTACCGAAGCGGCTTTGCCCCAATTATACAGCTGACTAGAAACCTACAAACAGGAATCACATCCTTGAGTCAACCAACAAAATTCATTTTGTAGAACACGAACTGAAGAATCCATGGGTTTTGCCTGACTGGCAAAACTCACCTGATTTTCTCTCAAGAATGATATAAGCTATTTAAAGTAGAGATCAGGGTTGAGAAATGTTGAACAAACTTTCTGACATTGAAATATGAAATATCTCACTTTCAAACATTAGGGTTATTTTGTTTTAGGCAACATATCTAGGCTAGTCAGCCTAATGCACAAATAAGAAAATCTACTGACTATTTGGTAGAAGTTTTTTTTTTTAGTCATCCTACATTTGCATATCAGTATCAAATCTGTTAGTCATTAGAACCTTCATTTGCAAAAGAAAAGTTTAAATGAGGCTCTTGGGCCATATTGACAAAGATTTCCATAAGCCATACACTTTCTTATGAGCTATTCACAAAGCTTGCTAATGCAGTTCATAGAGATATGTACCAAATAAAGCCCAACCCACATAATGGACCAATAGAAATCTTTTGTATGCATCTACTAGTGCTGCCATAGAGACATGATTTTGAT
This sequence comes from Paracaudina chilensis, assembly GCA_027580055.1. Classification (NCBI taxonomy): domain Eukaryota; kingdom Metazoa; phylum Echinodermata; class Holothuroidea; order Molpadida; family Caudinidae; genus Paracaudina; species Paracaudina chilensis. The sequence continues at coordinate 5,383 of JAODFY010145643.1, read as the reverse complement.
GTGAACCATATGTGTACAGTGTCTGGTAAAAACGTTTGTTTTGTGGATAAGGTCACTGATCCTGAGTGGTGACCAACAAAGACACCAGGGTGTACCAGCCAAATCGGGCTCACCTGCGTGGGAATGTCTGAATGCTGAATGTTATTCTGCAGGTGTGACATCATCATGAGGTCTCTGGCACGGTACCAGCGGTCGTGGAGGGCGTGGTGGTAGATGTGACAGAGGATGGCTCGGGTTCGGATGATGTCCGAACTGTCATTGGTGTAGATGTACTTGCACATGCGGTCAATCATCCCTGTGGTGCCTTCCTTGGCTGAGGCAGAGATAAGACGAATGTACCAGTATGTCATAAATAGGGTTGAATTAGTTCCATGGAGCTTCATTCATGTTGTTAATATTCTTACGTATATACAGTGATTTATATTTATTCTTATGTATATATTGCATAATAACATGACCATTCCTTCGAGGAACACTGTCGTTTTATACCTAATATATTTCCAAACCCCTCCCTTTCCCCAACTCCTTTGGGCTGACCTTTTGACCTCGGTCCATGCTGAGTTTCAAATGTCCTATGTACCTTCTACCTCTTTAATGTCTTGTTCCTCTTTCATATTAACACTATCATTCCTTCGAGGGACACTGAGGTGTCAGTTACCTTATATATATTTCCTGTATAATCCCTCCTCAACCCCTTAGAGGCCGATCTTTTCACCTGTAATCTTCGAAAAAACTGCCCTACTTGGTGTGGCAACGGCAATAATTTCCATTAGCAGTGAATATGGAAGACATTTTAAAGTAAGTTAATAATAACCCAAACCCTGGTCCCCATGGGGATGGGCATTGTTGTCACCTAAAGAAAATATACGAGGTGATGATAATTTTTTTCAACATTAAAGGGGGGGGGTAGTGTGGGTGTCCCAAGGAGTTTTGTCCAAGATTGTAAGTCCATGTCAAGTTTAAATTGCCCTAGGTACCTTCAACCTCTGGTATTTCTTCTTCCTCTTTCTCCTCAGCGGTCTCCTCTTCTTTCCTCTCCTCTTCTTTCCTCTCCTCTTCTTTCCTCTCCTCTTCTTTATTATCCGTCTCGATCACCTCTGGTTCCGTGACTTTTTTGACCTCGTCTTTCTTCTCTTCACCGTTCTCAACTTCCTCCTTTACACCTTCCTCCTTTACCCCTTCCGCTTCGCTGGGCTCCTTGATCGCCTCGCCGGGCTCCTTGATCACCGTCTCGCCTGGCTCCTTGATCGCCGTCTCGCCTGGCTCCTTGATCGCCGTCTCGCCTGGCTCCTTGATCGCCTCGCCGGACTCCTTGATCACCGCCTCGCCGGGCTCCTTGATCACCTCGCCGGGCTCCTTGATCACCGCGTCCTCGGCTTGCTTCTCTTCTTCCGCCTTCTTGGCCTCCTCTTCTGCGGCCTTCAGCGCCTCCTCCTGTCTCTTCCTCGCCTCTTCGGCCTCTCTCTTCTGTCGCGACTTCAGGAGCTTGCAGAGATTGTCATAGTCATACTGAAAGGGGGTGAATCAAAATTAATTTAAAAAGTTTAATTCCAACAGTTTCATCCTAGATCTACACATAAACCTGCCCAACTGCGGTAGTGGATCCTTTTGATCAGATGGAGTTATTACCACGTCCATTTACATGGTGGCATGTACCAAGGCTTACCAAAAAGTTTTTCAATTTACCCAGTTTTTTATGATTCTGAATTATCCAGTTTTTTCTAGCTAAAGTTCCCATCTGAATTTACATAAACACAGTTTATCTCATTGGCAGTTTTCTAAATGCTAGGAATTAATTAGTGAGATTTCAAATGTAAAAAAAAAAAAAAAAATCAAACATTGCTATCTTGAGATTGGAAAAAGATAGTTGGATGCTGATTGCAGTGTCTTGTGTATCCTTTAATCCTCTTTCATATAAGCTAAGGTTACCTGTTGGGTTTTCATGAGTACCATGATTTGCAAATGAGTAGCTTATGGTGGTTTTATAGACTGGATGGTTAAAACATCACAGTAGGAGAAAAAGTTAATACTCTGTGCTCAAACACTGATGGAACCCTTCAGTTTTACTTTTAATTCAATTTTCAGCTTTTCATTCAGTTTGAAAAACCTTGTAGATATTTTTGGAGAGATTGTAATTGGTCACATACTTTGTAGTAGAGATGCATGATGTATCTGAGGTAGGACCGACACACTTCATCCTCCGAGCCTTTCCTCTCTAGGTGTCTCTTCAGCCTGACGATTATGTCGGTGACCTTCATCTCGTCCTTCAGCCTGCAACGAGAGGGCAATCGGTAATACTAGGTCCCAATATGCATTTATGTAGTATAGTGTAACAAGCAACGTGTTCTAAAGTGTGCACAGAGTGGGGTCACTTGGGTGTGGCCAGACTAGGGTTGTCTTACCATACATTATCAGTGCCTTTCCATTTGAATGCAAATGCTACAAACTATTTATTGTAAAATTGGAGTGCAACAATATTGCGAATGCTATCCTAATGCTAATGGTAGTGATAACTAGTAAACATTCATGTAACGTTATCCTTACGATTTTCCTATTTTGCTCGACCTGACAGTTCAATCAATGTTCATGTCATAGGGTTTTACAATAAACCACGTACCGTTCCACATATTCATAGGACCCATGTTTTACAATAAACCATGTACCGTTCCACATATTCAGTGGAGTGAGCTTCCTAAAAGCTACTCTAACTGAAACATTTTCCTATTTTGCTCTCTTCTCCAAGTCGACAGTTCAATCAATGTTCATGTCATAGGGTTTTACAATAAACCACGTACCGTTCCACATATTCATAGGACCCGTGTTTTACAATAAACCACGAACCGTTCTACATATTCATAGGACCAGTGTTTTACAATAAATCACATACTGTTCCACATATTCAGTGGAGTGAGCATCCTAAAAGCTACTCGAACTGAAACATTTTCCTATTTTGCCCTCTTCTCCAAGTCGACCTGACAGTTCAATCAATGTTCATGTCATAGGGTTTTACAATAAACCATGTACCATTCCACATATTCATAGGACCTGGGTTTTACAATAAACCACGTACCGTTCCACATATTCAGTGGAGTGAGCATCCGTGGCCTGTAGTATCTTGGTGTACTCCTCATCCATCTTCTCGACCACCGTCAGTATACACGATCGTATTCTGTATGGAGCCTCCTGTGGAGAGAGCGCGACACAAAACGGTGCTTGTTGCAAAATCTGCTCAAAAAGCTCGCCATGCTAATGTGCCCATGGGTATTGCTCTGTTGTGTTGCATATTCCTATCACAACTTAAAATCATATTGCCACTTACGCATATGTCTATATAATTTTCTACAATTTTTTTTTTGTGTGTCCTGCACATTTGTTCTTGACAGGATCAGGTATTGGATCAGGTTTGTGCTGAACCTGATTTATGGATGATGTAGTCAAAGAGCGTCAATGGTGCAGTGGCTCATACCAAATATGGTAAGAGATGGGCTGATAAATTGATAATGGTTATCTACTTTTTTAACTAATTGACATTTGTCTACAAATCCATGACCACTCAAGCATTGCTTGAGGTCATTATGACAAACTTTGAACAATGTAAAATATAATCAGTCGTTGCTGCAGCTATGAGAAATATTTCTCCCCAACGTCTTTTCTTCAATTTCATGGCAAACGTCAAAGCATGTAATGAAATTTGTAGGATACTATTAAGTGGTTTCAGATAATGACCTCTCATGACCCCCATATGACCTTTGGTCCAAAAGAAATACTACCCAAGAATCATGGCAAAATTCAAAGCATGTAATAAAATTTGTAGAATACTATTAAGTGTTTACAGGTAATGACATCTAGATGACCTTTGACCTGAAATCCATGAACAGTGCTACCAAGGGTCATTATGACAAACTTTTGAAAAAGTACAAAATAATCTGTAGGATGAGAAGGCTTTAAGTGTTTTCAGATAATGGCCTCTAATGACCCCATACTTGACCTTTGGCCCCAAATTCCCCACACTAAAAAATGTCCAATCACCCAATAATCAATGGGTCCAAATGCAATTCCATCAGGATTCAGGATCCGTCAAAGCATGTTTGTATGGGATCACTTTGAACAGTCTTTTGAGATAATGTTCCCTAATGACCCATAGATGACCTTTGACCCGAAAGCCATGAACATCCTGAAGGTATGGATCACTCTGAACAATTGTGGACAGGCGGATAGATAAATAGAAGGACTGAGCACGATCGTAAGACTCAGCACGATCATAAAAGCTCAAGCATCCTGTTGATATGTTCATTTTGTAGAGTAAAGCAAGTTGCAAATCTCCATAATCCTGATTGATCCAAATAGGTTTTGATTCACGGGGACACCAACAATCACTGCAGACATGATCAACGAGCACAGCTAACATACATCATATTTCTCCGCTTCGTCTCCAACGTCTTCTGCGACGGTCACCGTCTCAGAGTGCAAACTCACGAGATGTAGTGCCTCTTGAATATACTTCAAGCACCTGAGGACGAGAAAGATTGGATGAGCCGATCGACACGAGAGTTGATAATGATTTTAATCGAATATAAAGACATTATTAGATTAAGTTGTGTAGGCCTGATCAAAATGAAATATTGATACATATATGGTATGGATGTTATAGATACGTTGATATCAATGTATTAGATATTATCGACTAACATACTAATGCAACAGCAGCACTAATTTGGGTGCATTGATTAATCTTTATTGATTGATATTCCTGTCATATTAACAATGGCCAAAATGGGTTTCCTGTGAAAACGCCAGTTTACGGATAAGTTCCCCCCCCCCCAACAGTCCTCTTGCAGTTTATCTGGGTGCAGTTGTATCTGGGTCCTTGTGGTCTTTGGAGTAATCGCTGATTAATTTGAGTTGTCATTAGGTCCGAGATTATGGCGTGTGTTTGTGTATCAGTCTCTGTGTGAGATTTGACGCATTGTCCCCAAAGATTTGACCTATGATGACCAAATCTGGTAAGAGTAGCAGGGCGAATGCAGTACTTGGTGTGGTTGGATAGGTTACATGGCTAAGTTATACACATTAGCCTCATTAATTAGCATATTTTGCAGCCAAAATCTTTTCAATTGGAGAAACCCTGGCCCCGCTACTCCGTACCAGATTTTGTAATCATAGGTCACATGTTTCTGGAGACAGGTGATTTTTTACCTTGGATTTTATCCATAACACCATTAAGCAGGATTTTTTCTCAGAAATTGTTTTTTTTTACTTGACTAGACACACACAGAACTCCTTACTGATAATTCACTAATTAGCATTTAACGTTCTCATTTAACATTTTTTTGGGGAGGAAAGAGGGTATGGGTAAATCTGTAGTTCCCCCATACCCCCCCCC
>JAODFY010145421.1:0-11126 GCA_027580055.1 Paracaudina chilensis | reverse complement strand
GTATGAACCCAGCCACAGATGTAGGCAAGAAGGAACTGCCACTGGGCATAAGGAACAGGTGATTCAAGTCATTATGTTTTGGTGCTCATATCTTGAATATTAATGAGGTTGTAGGGTCAAATGTAAAAATCTTAAAATTGCAATAATTCAGTAACCATAAAGTCAGATTTGTTTCAAGGTTGGTATGGACGTCCATTATCGTCAGGTACATCATCGTGTTTTTGCATTTTGATGAAGGCGGCTCATTTTAGCCCCACACAGTAATATTATGGCATTATGGGCTACCGTACACTCCCTATTGGAATTCCTATTGCTTCAGTGTGTGGAATAGTTTTAACCCTAGATTGTGGGTATAGGAACTTTGGTCACTGAAATTTTTTGAAGCTGACAAAATGGTATGGTTGACAATAGGGTCCATCATCGAGTATGTAATCATTGAATTTGCAAGTCTGTGTGTTATAGCATTGTGTGTGTTATATAGCATAGTATGTATATATGCATGTACTAATGTTGGATTTACATGAAACTTGGTACATATAGGTAACATTTAGTGCCGAACATTTTGATGGTCATATGGAGGTCAAATTACTAAACATTGTTGGATCTACATGAAACTTGGTACATGTAGGTAACATTTTGTTCCAGAAATTCAGAAGGTCATATGGAGGTCGCCAGGGGTCATTTTAGGTATAATGGCGATGAGATATACAACTCCATGGATTGCCCTTGATTATTTGGGCCCACAATTATTTGTACCATTTGGGCCCAAACTTACGTTAGTTTTACCTGACGAGTGATCACAGGTGTCATGCAGGGTAGTTTTAGCAGACAGTGATGGCAGGTGTTAAAATATGGTTATAATATCCCTACCTGTAATATCCCTATAATATATAATATCCCTACCTGTAATCCCTATAATATCCCTACCTGCCATGTAATTGGTAACAAGTTCTGATATTTGACAGGTTTACAGAATTCTATGTGGATGAGCTTGTGGAAGTTTCTGATCTTAAAGTATTGGTGTGTGACTATCTCAGGAGCTTCAATCTAACTGCGATGCAGGTTCAGAACATTGTCAAGTAAGTTAAATAACTGCATGATCTATTTTTGTAAAATAAAATGTTTGAAATCAATCGGTCCATACTTTGACGCATAAAACAGCTATACTTTGTTTATTCGTCAAATATAACATTCGTCCTTCAGAGATTTTAACTCTGAATCAAATTTTTGGGTTTTGTTTGGCCTGTGGAAGGAGGTTTTCCTCATCGCTGGTCCAGGTGAAGAAAATCTCTCAATGTGATGCCTCCATATATATGTAAGGACGACAAGGTGATGTCAATTGGCTGACAACCTGCGCAATAAAAAACTTTACAGAAGATTTATGCAAATGTCTATTGGTAATACTAATTTACTAATATGATTGGTTCTTTCCAGATTCTACACATCAGTGAGAAGCCTGGCCAAGACTAAACTGATGGATGGGACAGGCCACCACCCTCACTTCAGCCTCAGAACCTTGTGCAGAGCCCTGAGCTATGCTGCCACTGACCCCTGTGCAAACATTCCCAGGTCACTTTATGAGGTAATTATAATACTAGGAAATTTTGAGTTTAACAGTGGGTCTGGAGCTAAGAATAGCCTCTCAAAACAGCAAACTTGTCCTGCAGTTGCAAAGTGTCATATCACAGTACATTGCCAGAGTAGGCTAGAAATCTGTGATTGGTAGTTTGTTATAAATTTAATCTAATCCATCTTGGGTCACCTAATCATATCCTTTACCATGGATGTCAGAGAACTTGCATTCAAGAGCTTTCCTCACCACCACACGCTCGGCTCCTTCCATAGCTCTGTTGGGCTATGAATTCTACAAGCAAATGCATCCTGGAAAGCCCTGTCGCCATGTTACAAGTTTGTTAAGTGTGTACCCACTTCTGTGAGTGTTCATGAATGATTTTGAATGTAAGACACAGTTTAGTAAGAGCTAAACAAGAAGTAACAAAGGCATGAATTAATTTTTCAATTTTGGCAAATGATATAAATTTTACCAACAATAGAATCAAATTAAGTGGTGTGACTGTATTTGAGAATACTGCATGAAATTTTTCATTAGTGTTACTATTTGTCAAGTTGTGCTATGAGCAGCACCTCCATCATGATCTTCTTGCTTTCAGAGCTTCTGCTTAAGTTTCCTCACCCAGCTGGACAAAGCGTCTTGTCCGATGGTCCGGGGACTCATCATAAAGTTGATCATGGCAAACACCAACCTGAAAGGCATTCTGGGACAGCCCATTCCCCCACCGTCGAATGGGGAGTATTTCAAGGTCCAAGGGTACTGGATTGCAGGTGGTCACAAAGAGCAGTGCAAATCTAAACATTATATCATCACCCCATCGGTGAAAACTAACCTCAAGATGCTGGCTAGGATAGTCAGTGCAAGGTGAGTAATTACTGTATAATGTGGTAGTGTGTGCATGTTGGTGTATTGTAATAGCCCCTGCAACATTTGTCTCATAGCCCCTGCTACATTTGTCTCATAGCCCCTGCTATGTTACTTTCATGGCCCCTGAATATGTTAGTTTCATGGCCGCTGCTACGTTAGTTTCATGGCCGCTGCTACGTTAGTCTCACGGCCCCTGCTTATGTTAGTTTCATGGCCGCTGCTACGTTAGTTTCATGGCCGCTGCTACGTTAGTCTCACAGCCCCTGCTTATGTTAGTCTCACAGCCCCTGCTTATGTTAGTCTCACAGCCCCTGCTTATGTTAGTCTCACAGCCCCTGCTAATGTTAGTCTCACAGCCCCTGCTAATGTTAGTCTCACAGCCCCTGCTTATGTTAGTCTCAAGCCCCTGCTTATGTTAGTCTGATAGCCATGCTAGATTGTTTGTTTCTACTTCCTAGGCGGTTCCCTGTCCTGCTTCAAGGAGAGACCTCTGTGGGCAAGACCAGTCTGATCCAGTACATGGCTCAGCTCACTGGGAATACCTGTGTACGTGTCAACAACCACGAGCACACAGACCTGCAGGAATATGTCGGATTCTATGCTGCAGATGAGAGTGGCAAGTTGGTCTTCAAAGAAGGTACAGAAATGCAATTCACAAAAGCATTTTGACTCTTTTAAAAAGCTTATTGTTTTAAAAAGTGTGATACAAATTTCCCAATGGTAGGTATGATAGGTGATCACTATTGGTGTAATTCCTACCAATGGTAGGTATGATAGGTGATCACTATTGGTGTAATTCCTACCAATGGTAGTATGATAGGTGATCACTATTGGTGTAATTCCTACCGATGGTAGGTATGATAGGTGATCACTATTGGTGTAATTCCTACCAATTCTAAACAATCCAGCTTGTGAATTTTCTGATGGTCCCAGGGTAATTTGCCTTGCAGTTGATGCCTTTGCATTAAAGGCGTTAACCTACCTCCTCCCCCAAAATAGTTATTACATAAAATTGTATACACATGTGCATATATACATTATATATACAATATAAATATACATATACACATTATATATATACAATATACATCATATATATGTATATATGTATGCATATATTATATGTATGTGTATATTGTATATATATATTGTATATATATGTATATATATATATCCATATGCAATTATATGTAATAACTATTTTTTAGGAGGAGGTGGGTTAATTTGGTTTCAAGTGGAATTGAAAATTTGCCACCAATCGTGCAACATTTGGACATAAATAACAAAAATAAATATAAAATGTAACCTCAAAATGAACACTATTAATTTTCTGGTGTAAATGGGTTTAAACACAAATTTGCCTTACAATTGTATTTATAGACATTGGGGATGGTTAGTGGTTAGTGGTTAGCTTGATATAAAATAATAATAAATGCCTTCTCCTTTTAAATGGAAAGTTAATGCATCTGGGACAATCTTTCATAAATTTTAATTTAATGCATCTGGGACAATCTTTCATAAATTTTACAGGTGTTCTTGTTGATGCCATGCGGAAAGGCTTTTGGATTATCCTAGACGAACTCAACTTGGCACCTTCAGATGTCCTAGAGGCTCTTAACAGGGTGAGCATTGAAGGGCAAACCCCCAACCCCTTGGCACACCCTTTAAAAAATAAATCAAAATGAAACAGATTTGCTCTCTAACAATCTATGGGTCATTCCATGCCAAATCAACCAAGAATTTCCCTTAACCTCTTGGAATTAAAAAAAAAGAAGAAATGACCAAAGACCCTTGATATATGGACATTTTAGAAGACATCCTTAATTAGCTCTGTTTGTTAGCCTGTATCTCACTAATTTAGGAGCCGAATGGAACTATTTTCCCCATAATTTTAAAACAATCTAAGGGAAACTCCTTGTTGATTTGGCATGGAATGCCCCATATGTAAGAACAAAAATCATAAAATGAAGAAGTCAAGAAGGTTCACAAAACATTAAATATGTTACTTGTACAACTCTGGTCACTGTGCTCTTCCTAATTTCAATGACGTGTTATAATTTCACCTTACAGCTTCTTGATGATAACCGTGAGCTTTTCATTCCCGAGACCCAGGAGACTGTTTCAGCTCACCCTGGTTTCATGCTGTTTGCTACCCAGAATCCACCAGGACAATATGGTGGTAGAAAAGTAAGTACCTACAGTCTGCTGAGAAAACGAAGGATGGTTCTTTCAAGAAAAACAGAATCCTGGATTAAGAGGTCAATCTGTCGAGTAGTTCTATTAAGAGGGCAATATTGTTATGGAATGGAATGTTAACCTCAAAAAGCGCCTTCGCTCACTCTCCACTACCAATGCTGAAATTGGGTGCCTTAACAAATCAGGGATGTGGTCACACCAGGGCAAGTTTCTTGGCCAACTTCCTGCACTTGCTGTTGACTGCCTCACAAAGTCGTCGCTGGTCCTACTCCCTTGTGAAGCATCCACTAATTCCCTGTTTCCTTGGTAGACAATTGCCTTAAATGGTGCACATGTTCGTAATTGATACTTGGGTAATTACTGCGGGCCACTACATCTTCCGTCAAAACCTAGTTCATTAGCTTGATGAGCATCAAGTTTTTCCAATCGACGGCCTCTCCCAGAGTCACGTATAAACCCTGGCATCCAAAATCAAGACTTCTGCCACTACCAGGATTTCCAAACACTACATGGGTGCCCGTAAATTCACAATATGGTACAGATCCCTTGATTGGTCGGTGCTCTAGCAGCATCAGCCACCTCCTGCAATCTATAATCGCGTCTTCAAGCCCAGTGATGTAGGCTGTCTCGGGGGAACAGTTTGTTCATTACCGGACGTCATGGCACAGGGCAGGTGGTAGGTTCTGAAGGGCGGACATCACTAGTGGTGGTGTGCATCTCGGTGGGGGTGGTTGGTGATTAACCATGGCAGATGTTACTAGTGGTGGTGTTGGTTGTACTGGTGCAGGTGTAGGTGGCGGGTGCTGGCCGGATGTCACTAGTGGTGGTGTTGGTAGTGGTAATACCCTCGACGATCAAATTACCCTCAACGATTAAATAACCCTCAAAGATCAAATTACCCTATATTATATAACACCTATAGTGACCTGAATCTGTATAGTGTATTTTACTATTCTGTGTTTCAAAGCTATCAACCAGTGACAATAAACTGTCAAAAATCATTGAATATTTTGAGAGCAGACATTACTTTCACTGAGAAACTATAATTTGTGGGTCTTACTGGAGGCATTTGACTGGTCACAGGGCCAGTTGCCCACTTATTTTCACCCTTGATGGTATCAGATACGGAAGCAAACTAACCTGAAAGAGACGGCATCAAAGCATCCGGTGTGAAGCCGTGCGAGATGGAGTGCAAGATCGTTAGCCTCTGAACCACTGTTGACAAACAGGCAGACCTGAAAGAGAGACAAATTGGTCCAAAGTAACACACCAGTCATCAGGGGAGATTCATACCAGACCTATATATGACATAGACAATACATATCACTCTCTGATCAACCCCTTTGATTTATTTGATTTGAAGAGCGCCCATTTTCTACGGTCAGATGACGTCAATGCACCCCTAAACATTTGATAGCAGTTAGCGGAGCAGGTAGATGATTTATAATACCAGTTGAATATAGCCTACATATCACTAACAACGATCTTTGATGAAATTTGTGGTCTTTATATATGTGACTAATATTATGGACCAGCTGATTGCAAACAAATATTTGGAGTGACTTGAAATGGACGCTCTTCAAATTGAGCATTTCATTTTAATAGCTTTGTGCCAGTTTGATTAAATTCAAAGTGTAATCAATAAACGTTTTAAAACTGAAGAATCTAGAGCAAAACCAATCTGTATTTCCTTTGTGATAATTTTTAGTATTTTACAATCCAGTTTTACCCATCTTTTATCACGTTTGTTAGAATCTTATAATAAGTTTTGAGCATGCATAGTAGGTTCACCATAATTGATAGGCTGTGATAGCATACCTTCAAGTTGCCTGGCATCTTTGCTACTAATTTCTCTGCGTAATCGTGTATATTAGGATGGAGATAGATGTTAGTGGTGTGCCACAGACGATCCACCTGCTCATGTAGCGCTTTGTTAACTTTCCTACAAAAATAATACGTAGAAAAACTTAATGTACTACTGCTCTTGATTTAATAGCAGATGGCTAATAGTAGCACACATGATATGATAATAAATTCCTGATCCATTCAACACCAGAATCCTCAATCATTTTTACTTCTATTTTATCAGTGTCCTTATCATTGTGACAGGTGTACTCCCTATATTTTCTCCAAAATGAATTTCTGATGACACTACTCTGAAAATGTATACATCTATATGCCTGCGGGCGAAGAGGTATGCTCCCTACTTGCTCCAGATTGGAGAATTGCTGTCGACGTCATTCTGAATAAGTATCATCTGATATGCCCACATGTGCAACCGTAAGACATGTACCCTTTCTTTCCCATTCCTAAACTCAGCTAAATCAACCAAGCATCAAAAAGTACTACCCCAATTGGGTGTATCTTCCTCCCACCACCCGACCCACCAAATCAATTAGGCCAAATCCTCCCACTACACCCACCAAATCAAATCAGCTAGCTGGGCAATCTAAAGAACTACCCCGTACCCTCACACTGTCCCACCTAATCCGTAACCTAAAAATCTTCCTCATTTGGGGCGGGGGGGGGGGGGGGTGGGGCTACCACCAAGGTCCCCCCAAATCAGCTTGGCACCCTACAGAATTGCAATATACATTGCCCCAATGCTCCCTAGAGCACTTGTAAGATAATTGCGACTGGTATATTCCCTTCAACTTCAATATGGAAAGCTATCAGCTTTAAATTATCCTAACATAAACAATGTCATCCTTCTTATATTATTTATAACCTCCACATTTTGTCTACAGATGACAAAGTTCACTGTGTATTCACTTAATTGCACAGCATGGGATTAAGCACCTTGCACATGTTACTAAGTACTACAGTGTATACTGTACATATAATGTACATGTGTGTTACTATATATAATGTGTGGCTGTGGCATATATATATAGTTGGGTATACAGTGTCACAACAAAATAATTGCCAAGGGAGGGTGAGGGGGATCTGGGGGAACATTCCCCCCTGCTTGTTTGTGCCCCTGTGTGGCCCCCAATGATATTTGATGGATTGATATTTTGCTGTTCCCCCGTCTAATTCCCCCAGCCCTCTGAAATGTTGTTCCCCTACTTTGGAGAGTCTAGCTATGCCATGACCCCAGGTTGGTGCCAATGTCAGCCTCCTGCTAAATTAAGTTACAGAAACTTACAGTAGCAGACAGGGTAGCCAAGTCTTAAATTATATTACAAGCTGGCAATGTCTCCTGTCACCCCACCCCCACCCATTCCCCCCCCCCCTTACATCAAGGTTGGTACCAATGTCATCCAGTTAGCTACTGTAAAATAAAGGCATACATATACATACACTGAAACTTTGTCAGGGTGGCAGAGTATAAAATTATTATGTGGTGACAATGTCTGCTGTCAACCCCCCACCCCCACCCCATACAACAGGGTTGGTGCCAATGATGTCATCCACCAGTTAGCTACTGTAAAATTAAGGCATACTTATACATACACTGAAACTTTGTCTGGGTGGCAGAGTATAAAATTATTATGTGGTGACAATGTCTGCTGTCAACCCCCCACCTAGGGTTACCATCCGTCCCGATTAATCGGGATTGTCACGTTTTTTAAAGGAAAAGTGAGCGTCCCGGCCGGTAAGACAAATCGTCCCGATTTTCTCGAAAACGAATATAGCTGTTTTAGGTTTTTGGCGTGCACAGTAAAAATCCTCATGGTTGATCACTGTTCTTAGCCCCGAAGATTAGGCTTAGAGCTCGAACTCCCGACCTGCACTGTAGCTCTACGGCGTACCGACTGAACCGTCTAACTGTGCTGTCTGTTTTGATAGATGCCTATAGGCCTACATATGCCATCGCGAATTTAGCGGTATCGTGCCAATAAATGAACCCGCCTAAGTATGTACACTTCTACTTGTACCAGCATCAACTATCGCTGAAGTTCTATTATTTATTTAAACGGTTGTCTGCATGTGTGGAGTGGAATTTATGAGTTTTGCACTGTTTGATTATCTTGTATTTACCGATTACCGTATTGTTCATAATTAATCCTCCTACAGTAAAGATCGAGCCCCCCCCCCCAACTTTTTCAAAATAATACCATATTTTGACTAGCATTATTTGTTTTCTACTTTTCTTTCAACTTCAAACATCATAATGGTCGTGACATTTTTAGCGCCAATAGATTTTTATTAACATAAAGTGGCATACTTCCAAAACCTACGATCTCAAAATAAGCCTTGAAGTGTTGTACACAAATGTATGGAAATGAGATATAGCCTACCACAGTATTGCATAGTGAATTTCTGAGCCTATACCGCTATTTTTTGCAGATTTTCGGATCCCTGAAAACTTTATAATGATCGTAATTTTCGATTTCTTCAGTGACTATGGGATTATTTTAGTAACACATGCTTTAATAAGGTTTAGATTGTTTGGAATTATAACTTAGAGTCGAAGAGGTCAGCGTGGCAATCAATGCTAGCTACTGACAGATGGAACCAGCTATGTCAGAGTCTGACATCACAACAACAACTCTCTATGATTTCGCCACTGGTGCAGTTCTATTTTGCTATACCAAAAGTCAGTGTACGGATGAACACAATCGACTGCTGTAGACGCTATTAGGTCCATATTGATTGTGCAAGTCAACTATCAGCATCTAAGCTGTGCAGAGTTTCACTCATATCTGTTAAAAAAATCCAGGAATCCTTAAGCAGATTAGTGGCGGGGACAAATATTCAGGACTGAACTGAGTGTGGCAGTTGTTACTGTTCATTTTCGGATATTTTGTTTTATGATTATGTCACCAAGTATAAATTTTATGACCAGTCCGCAGAAACTTTTTTTGAGTTAATGCGGTGCAAACCAACTTAGCATTAATTTAATTTTGGAAATTGTCCACATATTAGGCAAACAAAACTTGTGAAATCAGCTTTAAATATTGCACCATTTGGTTTCTAGGCAGGTACCAAAATCAAAATTTTGGCATAGGGAGGGGGCACCACCTCCTCTTAGACCCCTCCCCAGATCAGTCTCCCAAAGTTATGTCCCACTTTCAGCTTAGAAAAATATGGTAACCCTAAGTACAACACCCGCTAGGTGCTCGCTAGGTGCTCGAGAAAGGCGATAGTAGCGCCAGTACAGTGACGAATACGGCGTGGTAGTAGGAGGACCTACCCCAGATGTAGACGAAAAAAAGGTGGATTTTAACGTTTTTGGTTCCTTGCTTTAGCAAAAGGAATCTTTGTAGTCAGGTGTGTGTGTCTGTGTCTGTGACGCCTGATCTTGGGTACGCTCTAACTCAATATGGGAAAGGTGCATTGAAGCCATTCTTGGCCCTCAAGATCCGCCATAGTAAGAAGGTGTGCCCTATTGTTTTTGGTGCCCACAAAGGTCACCGCAGGTCAGTTATGGTCAAGAAACCGAAAACATGAAAAATGCAATAAGTCCCAGTGCCAAGATCCGACACGGTTGATACTTTGGGACAAGTTGTGAACGGGGTAAGGGAATATTTTTAAACGGTCATGTGATCCAAGGTTACCAAAGATCAATTAATAGTAAAAACTAGTATTTTTGGTGTAACTCTGGAACGAAATGTCCATTAGGGTAAGGAGTTATGCTAATGTAATCATATTGTTGACCCGCTTGTGGGTGACCTCAGACCCTTTTATAGTTTTATATTTCTTATATTTTCGACGCCATATTCGGATTTCAAAAGTGCCTTCTGATAAAAAATCAAAGGGGGTTTATTGACACAAAACAATTTGTCACCAAAAGTGTTGGCTTTTGTGTTGGTTAGTAATGTGCACATGTAGGAAAACAATTACTTGGACCATTTGGGCCCACACTTGCTATGATAACATTATGTGCCAGTGCCCCTGGGCTCTTGTTCATCGTTTTCCTGCAATGTATAAGTGATTCCTAGAGCGTTTCAGGTTTTTGACAAATCAATCTTACGTATGTGGCCACTTCTTGAAATTATTTCGTGTTGCCTACATTTGTACTCATACACTACACTGTGCATATGCTATTTACATTATGTGTAACCGTTACGCAAATGGTATTGATGTTTTACAATCTTCGACAAAAATAGATGGTACAATAAACCCTTCTCCCCGCTCCCCATATCAATAATCAGAAATATTTATTGAGAGCTCAATATTGAATGAGGGTGGTGGGAAGTTTGGAAGACAGGCACTTCAAATTAACTAGAACTTTGTTCGGACATTTTGTCGAAGAATGTAGCTTGGAACGCCGAAATTGCAAGTGCTGAGGAGACGTCCGCCAGCTATGTCGCTTTTCAGGATCCTCCAGTTAGGGCTAAAGTTGATCTTCATCTTATATGGATTGGGCAGGTACGACCGGGTTAGCTGGAAAGAACACCATTTTATCTACATTATGAGCTTAACAATGATCATCACTGGAAATCGCTTTATACGGATGAACAGCACAAAATTTTTAACGGGTAGGCCTTCCAATAAACCTCAAACTGTGACAATTACCACCATTGTAAACTGTGTACATATT
>JAODFY010145310.1:0-11129 GCA_027580055.1 Paracaudina chilensis | reverse complement strand
CGTCAAGTGATGCTCAGTGGAGCGTGACCTGACGTCACTCCCAGGAGCATGCGCATATCTTGGTCGATTTGGTGTCGCCGTTGTGACAACAAATGCGGATAAGGGTTAATGGACTTTCTTATCATGATAGATTGCGTGCTCTGAATTGAACTACTCTGGAGCCTAATAGGAGACTGTGGTAATCTAGCTTATATACAAATGTTTAAAATAGTTTATTGGTTCGTTAATTTGGACTTGGGAGGCCCACCAGGGGGCATTGTTTTAATGGCAATTTATGCCATGCCAATGTTTGTTGACTGCATGTTGTTCGCTTAAACTTCAGATTACTCTTGTAGATCACAGGCCAGGAAAAATTTCTTGATTGATGAATGGAATGCTCTGCCTGAATCAATGGTTTTATCTAGTAGTATGAATGCTTTTAAGAATGTTGTTGTTCATTATTTTGTTCATTATTTGTTCATTATTTTGCTGTTTGTGGGAGAATTTAGGGTTTTCTGTGGTACAGAGTCTTTTATTAGGATTTAATTGTGGGAGGGGCAGCCATAGGTGTAGAGGATGCATATTTTTGTCCATGAAAAGTGCTTAAAAGTCCTTGAATTTGATCTAGAAATAAGTGTACGAACCCTGTTCCATAATAACATATGCCATTGCCCACTGGTTCTGCAGATCTTTACAGCATCAAGCCACTATTGGAATTAGCTTCAAGGAGAGAGCCTGAAGTGTACGAGAGCATTTGGGCCAAAATATAGCATTCTGAAAAATGTGAAAGGGAATTGCCCCCTTCTCCAGCCCAGGAGCATTGCACCTGCAGGTGAGGTGAGGGGGTAATATAATTCCATAATGACATGCCAGTGGTTTTACAGAGCTAAAATAACTAAAATAGTGTGCGAACACATTTTAATAGTTGCATTCCTTAGAGAATCTCGCCCCTTGAATGGTGGACACTCGAATTGGCCGATGCAGGTGCGAACTGGCCGATTTTTTGACGTCACAATACCGCAGGCATTCAGTTTACCTCGTTACTGTAAACATAATTTCAGCGACTATCATGGGACTCTATTTAAAAACTGGAAACTTCCATTCAAATACTTTAATAAGTACAGTGTATTTTTAACGCACAATATGTAATATATAGCATATTTAGTACCATATTTAATACACTCCGGTTATGCAATGCTTTCCTGGTTAAGCAAACAACATATTCCTTGTTACATTTAACTGGAATTTGGTTAAATTGACACATGTCATGGTTAAATATAACCAGGAAAGTGTAATTTTGTAACCAGGAAAGCGTTGGATAACCGGTGACAGGTACCTGGTTAAATTTAACCATGGTGTTTTTAGAGTGTATGTTTTTAGCCTTGATATTACAAGAAATAACAAAAATGAACAAAAAGCAAATATCGTTCGGAAATTCCTTTCGGCATACTTACTCCCCAAAACTTGTGTCTAATTCATTACTTAGTTTACATGCATTTTACAAAGTTATTATTTTTTAACACAGGTTCTTTAAATTCATCGCAATTTAAAGCATTTAAATCTCTTCATTTTAACTAATATTATTTAAAATAATAATATTATTAAAAGTTACTTTAATTTGGTATATCTCTGTATCTATGGGATCCCGCAAGGTCGAACGTCTAAAGGCTGCATATGGACATCACTATGTAGGCATAATACAAGTGTCTGCTCTTCGCCAGATTCTTTGCGGTCAAGTTAAAATAATAATGCAAACAAAATCTCTGGTATGTTCGTGGTGTAAATACTGGTTTATCGCCTGTATTAAGTATATGAGGGTGTACACATTGTGTGTGTATAATTGTATATATTGTCTTTTCACTATGTTCCACATATAGTGTTATATATACGGTACATCAGTATTGTGTGCAAAATATGAATATTCTGTTTTTGTGCATTTTCACAATGATCACGAATTCCCAATATAGGCCTACTAAATAAGCAAATATAAAACACAATTGTTCAGGTCTACAGCCAGGAATGTACTGTTTTTGTTCATTTTCACAATGATCGCAAATTAAACCCAACATTGGCCTACTAAATAAGCAAATATAAACCAATTGTTCAGGTCTACATTTCAACCAAGAATTATTGAACCATCGCTCGTCAGGCATGGTTCAATCTCAGTTTAATAATAACTCAGTAAATTAATAAACATATATATGAAGGATCTGTGCATGAGTGTGCATGACTGAAAAGGGCCCTACATAGTCTGATAGTAGACCATGTGCAGTCGTTTTAATGATCGAATGTTGCATACGTATTTGAATTGGTATAATGTCTCAGTCGTTACAATATGTCATGTCTAGGCCTATACGTAAGTTGTAGTAAATACATTGCAGTAAGTCGAACATAAGCTAAATTTCACACTACATCAGACTAGTTTAAAATGTCTAAATTTAAAAATAACCCAATCCCATGTGTAATTTTTTCACAAGACGAATGAGGTCAATTGGTAAAATAATGGCTGCAATGAATGACTGCGATAATACCAGTGGTAATGTCGTATGATACAATAGATTTCCAAAGAAATATTAGTTAAGTGTTTACAAATAAATGTGTCAGTGGCTGTTCAGAGTTTAACCGCACGGTGGACCCTCTGCGATGATGTCATTGCATGTGTTTTCTCCTTGGGCGAAAAAGTCAATTCTCGGATTCTTAGATTGTAAACGGCCTAAGGGCCTCGGAGCATGCTACCCCCCCCCCCTTGTGAATGTCAAGTAGTCTAACTGTGAGAAGGGTTTGCAAACGTGTTTCCAGGTCAATATTATTTTTACATCCCTACTTCTTTGAGAGGCAGACATTTTTCCAATCAACAGCATTTTTTGTAACCCGGGGACTCAAATGGACTAATGAAGTATTTGAAATCCGCATGGGCACCACCTGAGAGGTCACCAAGAGGATAAATTTCAAAAAGGGCACATTTGAATTACATGTAGGAAAAGTTATTTTTGATTCCTTGCAGACAGAGTCTCAAAGGAATCTATGCAGTCATGTCGGCGTGTATGTGTATGTAAGGCGGTGTGTGTGTTTCTCACGATGAGTACAGGAACCCTATTGTTTTTGGAAGGTGCTTCTCAGAGGTGTCAATCCAAAGTGAAATCTGCATGCGGTGGACGAAACGCTTGTGTGATCTTGGTTGGCGCGGAGCGTACCAATTTTTTTTTTTAAAAGGTTCTTTCACATTGCCGAAAACAGCACTTCTCAGGACAATTTTGCCTGATAAAGGCTTAGAAGACTAAAAAGTTGTAATTTTGAGGCTTTATATGAAATGTGTTGCCTAGGTCTTCATTTTGAAACAGGTAGGAAAATGAACTACCATACTCTGGCGCGTATGCAGGAATTTTTTACCCGGGGGCACCATTTGCCATGTCCACATACGGAACATGGGGAAATCTGGTGACAAGAGAGTACATCGGTGCAACTGTCTGACATAGAATATGAATAGTCCTATATCCCGGCGGTGCGGCCCAATGCCCACAAGCCATGCAAATTCATTTTGTACTATTGAAGAAAAAACATGATTCATTTTCAAGGGGGGGGGGGGCCTTGGCCGTCCGGCCCCCTTTGGATCATGGTTGTCATGGTGAAAGTCTATATTGGCTAGGGGTGTTCAAACTTCACGACTTATAGACCTATATACTGTATCCATATCGTGTCCATACATGTTGATGTGAAACATAGTTTCTGCTTTCAACCAGTGCACTGTTCAATGCAAGTGGTTACATTTTAATGCTTGTTTAAAACAACAATAAACAGTTGCAAACCTCAAGCCTATGACGAACTGATGTCAAAATTGGAAGATATGAATGCATACAGTATGTCACTTCCATAAGGTTCAGATGTAGGTTCATATTGGATTTAGAAACGGGTCAAACTTGCCAACCACTACTAAAAATGTGTGTGCAATATAAAGTATAGTATATCTATATGGTTACATGTCGTTTTGCCCCCAAATACCAGTTCATCCCCAAAGTACCTACCAGTTCACTCCCAAAGTATTTGCCTGTTATTAATGGGCAATATATATGTGCTTTAGTTTTTAATTTAAATATGAAATATAAGTAAAAAACATGACTATTGATACAATTGTAATACTAAAATAATATTATTAACATTAAAATAAATACAATTGGATAAAAAATAATAATAATGCACATCCCTGTATTTCAGTTCCAGGTCTCTTTTTCAAAATACTAACACACGGGGAGTGAGAATGGTAAACTGAATAGCACAATTCACTATAACAGATTAGCAGCCATGCTCCAGAATAATTGAATGGCTATTTTCATTAAACATGAACTGATTTTCGTGTTTGAAAAGGGATTTTAAGACAAATTGAATTCAAACATAACAAGGTAAAATGTATGCTTCAATTATGTATTGATGTCCACTTAACCACAAATATGTGGTACTTGACCTGTTGACCATTACAGTGTACGACCGAAGACAGACAACGGTGTCCATGTTTCAAGGGAGCTAATTCTTTAATGTGTAATGGCATAGTGTATAATTAGAGAGTATTTTTTTTAATCACAGGTTTGGAACTTGCAGTCTACAGAGGAGAGGACGGGGATGCCCGCATCTTGCATGCCTATTGCCCTCACATGGGTGCAAACATCGCTGTCGGAGGGAGGGTAAAAGGCAACTGCCTGGAATGCCCCTTCCATGGTTGGGCATTTGAAGGAAAAACTGGCAAGGTGGAAAGCATACCTTATGCACAAAAAAGTATGGGTATTATTTTATTTTCTGACAGTAAATGACTTTGTGAACAATTTAGCCAATTATACTACTATATATCTAAAATGTCTGATCAGTGTTATCTAGAGCAAATTAATATTACCTGGGATGAGGGCTGAATTTCAAATCCAAGTATTAAATGGAGCAAATCGGTTCTTGTAAAATTTCAGGTTTTGCATTATAAATATTCTTCAAACCTGGGAATGGAGGTTGCCACAGGTTTGGACAAAGACGGTTGCCATCAAGCCCCTTCCCGCCGACCGGTCTAGTGGCCCATAGGATATGATGGTGATACAACCATGTAAGACCATATGACTATGTAAGACCATATGACCATGTAAGACCATACGCCCATGTAAGACCATACACCCACGTAAGACCATACGACCATGTAAGACCATTTAAGACCATATGACCATGTAAGACTATACAACCATGTAAGACCACACGACCATGTAAGACCATACAACCATGTGAGACCTGTCTGCGACTGCTTAAGAGTTGGAATCACAGGTCAGAAGATTTTGCTTTAGTGATCACCCACAACCTCTGCGACCAGTTGTGCAATCTTTCTGTGATTTGCCTGCGGCCAAAATGTGGGGCCGCAGCTAGGTTGGTGAAAAAACAACTTTTTAATTAAATTTAGTTTTGCAAATTAAGAAAATCACAGGATTCCAAGTTCCAAGCAATTTGGCTGGTTTGATCTGCTTGTATTAAAGCAATAATCAGGGTTTATTTTCAACAGTTTTGTCATCATTATACCACATCATAATGCATATAGTGTGGTAAAATATATGATTCATAATTTCTAACAAAGTTACCGATATTCTTCATAAAGATGAATTATGTATATATTTGGCCTCAATTCTGGGGCACAAAATGACACTTGTGCTTCACTCCAGCTACATGCGCATTTTACTGTGCACAGTAATACTGTAGTGTTGTACATGTCAGAGCATAAGATGCACAAGAATGCAGGTGGGACAAATATCATACCCTGAGGAAAGGTGCTATCTAGTTCCAAAATGTCCGGTGACAAAATGCAACACTCATGCATAAAGTTATGGTCTAATTTCTGGTCAGTGTATTACTTGCAAGTGAAACAAAATCTCCTTTTGGTAAAGAAGGGGGTAATTTTCAGACTTCAAACCGTGATAATTGCTTGAAGGACAGCAAGATGTTTCAATGTGGACACTTATTACAAAATGTGGACACTTACAAAATGTGACAATGTGGACACTTTCAACATAGAGAATAATATGTGACACCTAGAATGTAATTATATAAGTATCTAGAATGTTGGCCAGTCTTACATGAACATGTTGGGGTTAGTTTTTACTTTCTAGGGCAGGGGACAAGATCGTTCTCTTTTATTGTATGGGGGGGGGGGATGGGCGGTGGTGCAGGGAGGCAGCAACAGATCCTAACAATACACCATCACATATCACTAATTGTACCACCTTGTGTCTACTCTTTCAGTTCCAACAAGTGCTAAAACAAAACATTACAATTGCTTAGAATTGAATGGTTTAATCCACATTTGGTACCACGCGGAAGAGGAAGAACCCTCTTGGTTCCCACCAGATGTTAGGGACATCCAGAATGGAAAGATGACCTACCATGGCAAGACTGACCATGTCGTCAATGCACACATAGAGGTAAAATGATAAAAACAAATGATTCAAGTATTCAAATTGGAAGGAGGGAGCCTTGTGTCTTCTCCATTGAAACCATTTGAAACCTTAGGGTGTATAGCACACATACTGTCTTCTCCATTGAAACTGTATATGTACAGTTGTGGATAGGGTGTATAGCGCACATACTGTCTTCTCCATTGAAACTGTATATGTACAGTTGTGGATAGGGTGTATAGTGCACATACTGTCTTCTCCATTGGAACTGTATATGTACAGTTGTGGATAGGGTGTACAGCACATACTGTCTTCCCTCATATAAACCACTATGTGATTTAGCATCTGGCATAAATGTTAACTACAGTAGTGGTCCCCCTCCTTTCTGAATGTTATTTAGATGGATTCACTTAGTTTAAAGGTATGAATACTGTTAAAATACAACATTTTATTAATTTAATCAACTTATTTGTGAATGATCGCCACATGATACAATTGTTTATTCATTAAACAAATGAATGTTCCATGGAATCTTTGAACCCCCGGAGTACATTTTGAACATTGAGAACAGAACAAGATAATTGGATGCTGATTGCAGAATGTCTTTGTTAGATCCTGTTTAAGCTTCTCTGTTGGGTTTGTGTCTCCTTTAGTGTACAGTTTATTGTAATAGTTTTCGGGGAGACCAATATTTTGTTTGCTTAATGATATGAGAACCAAACAGCATCTGGCATATATTTTTGATTCCTTGCCGAAGGTAAAAGGAATCTTATGTAATCACTTTGGCGTTTGTGTGTGGCTATCTCAATAGAGGAAAGGTTGATTAAAGTCAAACTTTGTATATATAGGTAAGCCATATTGAGTAGATGAGCCCTAATTTTATAAGAGATCAAGGGTCATTTGAGGTAAATATGGGTGAAAATCTGAAAACCTTGTATTAATCGGGCTAGCTTATTAAATAGGGGAAACGTGGATGAAACTCATAGTTACTATGTAAGTCAGCCATATTGAGTAGATGAACCCTATCATTTTTTTAGGAGGTCAAAGGCCATTTGAGGTCAACATGGGTAAGTTTTGAAAACCTTGTAATTGAGCTAACTCAATAAGGGAAACATGGATGAAACACACTAGGGAAATGTGCTAGGTATAAAGTGATTGTGATTTTGCAAAGAGGTGGAATTCATTTCAGGATACTAGGATACAAACACAGCAGCTTTGTTTGCAGTCAGGCCGATTCAGTGTGAGACTGTTGAAAGTCTCATTCTCTCTCGTATGTATGTTTCCTATAGTGAGTATGAGGAACCCTATAGTACAGTATATCACCTTTACACAAAGAAAAAAAGAAATTCAACAATGAGGAAGCAAGGAATCACAAAACCTCTGGGTTTTCTGGTTAATTTTTGTGTTCTGTTATAGGAAATTCCTGAAAATGGGGCAGACTTGAATCATCTGAGCCACCTTCACGAGCCAATCCTGTTGTCGGGGCGTGATCTAAGGCACACCACAGGAGGGTAAGGATTATTAATGGCAATGGCACGTTGCTGGTATTTCACACAAACCTTGTTTTATTGCCAATGTCTTGCTAAATGGTTTGGGCACCACAGCCTCCATCGCTGTAGTGGTCGTCTGGCCAGTGAGCTCATGATTCAAGGATGACGGGTGAGAACCCTGAGTGGGTAGATCATTGCGTTCGTTTTAATTCCTCGTGGCAAGGAATTTTACCCCACCAAGGTGTATAATGGGGACAGACCTGTGAGGTGACGGACTGGGGCACTGCAAGGATGGCTTAAACGGTGGTGTTTAGTATAGGAAGAATGTTGGAGGGAACAGGGAACAGCTATTTGCATGTAAGGTTTAACAGGTCACCGATGATCGACTGGAGGAATATTAAGCCAAGAATTGTAAAGTGCTTTGAGATATCACAATGTATATTCAATTGATTAATAAATTACTTAACCTTCACTGCCTCTGGATAAAATGGTATTATCTTCTGAAACATCATTAGTCTTATAATGGAACATTACAAACATAGGTTCATGGATATTCCAAGAATGTGAATTATCCTTTTAAAACATTCCACTGTCTCTGTGAGTGATTATGGCTTTAAATGTTAATAAATAAACTTGGCCTTATCCAACCGGCCTACATTTTATTTACAATTTAATGTTGAAAAAAGACAGATAGCAAATGCTACCTCACCCCCACCGTAGTGTCGTCACTGATAAATTGCTAAGTTATAAATCTCACCTTATGGTGCTCCATAGTTCCAAACCTACTATAACCCACTCATTAATGACCCTGTACCACAGATAATCTAGCTAGGCTTCCAGATATGGTCATTGAATGAACATTGCTCATTTTATAACGAGGCAAGCGCGAGTCCATCCTGATCCCAGGATCACCATTAAATGTCCCCATCTGACAGATGTGAGTGTACACCATTCCTTGACCACCTTCTCAGTCTGGGGAGGTGGTCACCACTGTGCAACAGCCCTGCCGAACAACCTGAGGCAGACAGCTCCCATCAACAACTGCAGCACTGTTCGATGGAGAAGCCGCTACAAACTAAGCCTTCAAAGCAGTCCAAAAAATGTGCTATAGGTCTGTATGACGAGGATATATATCTCTTTTACAGAAAATTAAAGGTATAGTAAGAGTTTTGACTAAAATCCAGTTGAAAACCTAAAACCAAAATTCTTCAAGATAAAATTGCCATTCTGGAATTACATAAACATTTGTTTATCTCATTGGATGTTTCCCAAATGCTTTGTATTATTTAGAAGAATTTACCCGTTTAGAATTCGTTTTTTGTTTTGTTTGAAATAATTTTTTTTGGTATGAAAACAAAACCCATAAAACATGTTTCTTAGCTTAAATTATCAGTAGTGAATATTTGAATGTGACAAATTAGCAACTTAATGATTAATTAAAATATCACACTAAAAGGAAGAGTGATAGGTTGAGTTCTTGAGGCTCAAAGTGTGGCAAATATTGGGTACATGGTGGGTTCATTATGAAAAGGGTGGGGGTGGACAACTATGGGTAGATGCTGTTACAAAAGAAAAGAATATTGTTAATTCTTGATGCTCCTTTGAAAAACAAAGAGGAATGAAAAATAGCTACCAACAGGGAGAACTACCAGCACAGCGGTTTTCAGTTCGCAATGTTTCACACCTTACTTTATTTTTCTCATCTTTTTCAATGTTTTTTTTTTTTTTCAAATGCAGTCATAAACAACTCAGCAAGAAATTTTAATCTCATGGTCATTAAAATTTATTAAAACACTGTGACTTGCTAGTTGCTACGTATCCCATCATTAATAATACCTTTGATCCACTATCGTCATATTAAGGCTTCCCCAAGTATTCCCTTAGTATTCCAAATAAGTCTTCCCACAGGCCGAAATATTTAAATGATCTAAGTCTTTGAATACGTGTCGAATACTAATAGGACGACTAATGTAATACTTGTCGGAATATTAAGCTTGAATACTTGTAGTATTCCACAAGAAGTCCTCCCACAGGCTGAAATATTGAAATCCTTTTATATACTTTATATTTCAATATTACCACTGAGAATACGTACCATCATCTTGTTTTTATGTTAGTTTATTATGTATGCCAAATAATGAAACAGGCAAAGTTATAATTTCATTTTTAACTTTGTTGGTATTGCAGCCTTGCAGGTTAAATGTAAGAAGTTAAATCATTTGACTATAAAAAGGTGCAATTGCATAAAAAATGTGTGTTGTAACTTTCAATGAATTGCACAGATATCATTGATGAATTGGGTGTTGAGCTTTCACCGCCTTCCGGTTGCCTTCCCAATATGGCATCGCCATGTAGAATTCGATATCCAATGCAAAATGTATTCTGTGAAGAGAAAAATAATTCAAATTAATTTTATTTTATTAATTCAATCTTATAGTGAACTGTAGCTATACATTGTACATGAAGTGTTGGGACATATGAAGATATGGCTATACACTGTACCCATCACGGCTCGTTTCCCGGTATTCAAGGGCGGGAGAGGGTTTTTCCCCCGAGGAAATATCTCTCTCCCTAAAAAAATTTGGAGAGCAAATAAACTTGTCCCTTCATATGTCTATTCATACAGTCACTCATGACACAAAGAAACAACTTTATTTTCTATAATCCATACATCAGATGGAACTTCATATAATTGCACCAAAACCCCAGCAAACAGACATCACTGGCTATAATTGTGGTGTCATATGTGTTTTGGTTATATTTTGATTGGATTGTGGAGCCTTTGAACATGCAGTAATACCCCTGTATCCATCTGTCTGGCCATCTGCAGGTGTGTCCAACCATACACAAAATTTGTGTTGTTTACAATTTTCTGAAACAACCTCAATATATGTACAGTAATATGTCTATCCTAGGACAGTACTGTAGGTAAATGGTTCTAGGACATCTCTCCCGGGACAATTCCCCACCCGGACATCCCCCAGCCATTACCCCCCTCTTCCCTCCCACCCAAACCACCGACCTTAACCCCACCCCCAATAAAACTCAATTATCCGGGGGAATGTCCGGGAAATGTCGGGGGGGGGGGGGAATCGTCCGGTAACGGTTGGTATTAGGTATTACCCTTAGTCAATTGAACACTATCCTATAGTACCCTACCCCTTTATGTTACTGTACATGTAGGTATGTCACCCAGCCATTCCAAATACCCTACCAAGGTCTCCATGTAAGAAATCTTAACATTTTCTGC
>JAODFY010145199.1:0-11129 GCA_027580055.1 Paracaudina chilensis | reverse complement strand
ACCCCTCGATGGAGCACGTGAATCATGGGACGGTCAAGTGCATCCAGGCCTCTCATGTGCCTTCTTTCATCCATGTTTTGACTCATCCCGACGTGCCCGCAAGCGGTTCGAGTCACTCACACATTATCGCGCGTCACTCCTTCCAAGTGAATGGCATGCCATTTTGCTGGAAGCAGAAAGGGCATTCTGGTCGTTCTGATTCAGCTTCATATAAAACAAGAAAATAAATCTCGCCTCGTTCGTCAGTTATCCGGTTCCGTTAACGGAATTACCTGTCACTGATATACTTCAAGGGTCTATTCCAAACAATCTTTTGTTTTTAGTATTATGTTAACGCTTCGTAAAGGATGCCGTTAACCAAGGTCGGATTTGTCAATCGAGTCTAGTAAAAACATGGAGGTCACGGGTGTCACGTCAACTTGTTCACTAAAATTGGGGGAACGGTAGATCATGTAGCTGCGTACACCCTTGGGGTGAATGACGTCATTTAATTAGGGACCACATTATGTTTCCTGGCAAAAGGTGAATGATTGAATCTATTTAATTGACGTACCGTTAGTTTTTAATCCATATTTCTGATTCATTTGAACGTTATGAGTCGGTAGAGTGTAAAATAATGTTCAATACATTCAACCCGGACTCTGATTCTGGGAACCATCCGCAAAACTTTCCCACTCATTTTCTGGACATATTTTTTTTAGATTGGCTGATAAACCGATGACCCATTTTTGGGAAAGATAACCTCATCAGGGTTTCTGGCTTAGACAAATCTAACATGTAACAGAACACTAAACGGGTCAGGAAATACTTTGTCATTTCTGGAAACCCGCACGAAAAGACGGATTTTGTACGTTTTTTCACCCTTTTCCAGAAATGACAGTGTTTCCCACTGCGTTACTATATATACCGTACCAATTACAAATTAACATATTTTTAGCAATCAAACACAATATTATACTATTGGGCTTATTAATATTTTGATAGCCAGTATTTATTTATCGGAATATTTAATTCTTCGTATTCTTAGTCCGAGATCTGTTTACCGCCTAGTCTTATTTTAAAGACGGTTATTACTCTAATCAACTTGTTAACTGCTTCACTCAATGGCACAAAGAAAGCGCACGCGGATAGACGTAACTATTTAATCTAGAGACATATAGCTATATGTGAAAACGTATTAGGGTATTGAACAAACTATTTACTAGCTTCTTTGTGATACGGAAATATTACCACGATGCACCCACATATTACCTTTCCATATAATCGTTAATATAATGAGAGTTCGCTGCCTTTCGGAGATGAGCCTAGGATCAATTTCTCTTTACTATTAATTAAAATTAAAAATACGAATAAATATCGAATAATATTTGGTGAATACAACCGCTGAACCGCAATGACGTATAGGGGTATTGATATTAGTGGCTGATGCGCATGCGCATTACCAGGGCTGGGAAATAGAACCTTTTGCTTCGTAGGTACAGGATGGGGTTCATAATTAAATCTTCAATTAATGATATGAAAACTTGTAACAATCACATTTACAATAAAGGCGTAGATAGGTTTTACATTTGATCGATGATCCGATTAATTGTGTTGTGTGTTGGAACTTGATGATTGATCGGTCAAGTACAAGTAATGCTATCATCTTCGGAAGTCGGGGTTAGTTGGCTTAGCTCGGGCCTAGCTGTGTACCTGTATACTACCTGCATTAACATACCGGGATGTACGGGTAGCTCGCCTAAACATGTGTAAATAAAGTGAATGCTGAGATGTAATGCCACTCAATTCATTATTTAGTAATGTTGATGACAGATTTGAATACGTCTAATGAGAATGTCGTGTGTGTGTATGGAGGGGGGACCCTTAAATAGGCGATACAGCTGTTCTTATGGCGGTGGATCCTATACCCAACAGTAACATTCATTCAATGATATTTAAAGATGACTATTCATCTCCTGGGTCAACTGTTCATTTTACCCTTTTTCATATAGGCATATATGCTCACATAGCCTATATGTTTATAATGTTATGCTATGACTGCAACACACTTGCAGAAGTGTACCCTAATGCAACTATCAATTGTATGACGGATCTTCGGACCCCCAGGAAAGGTCCGTCATGGGTGCGTCATGTCCACGAAATATGTGACGCAGGGGTACGTCAAAGTCTGGCTTTGGTTAGTCAAAAGATTGACCCAGGGGTCCGTCAATGTTCATGTAAAGTTCGCGGAAATTGTACCATTTATGCAGATGATCAGTCGAGATAACCAGTGACGAAGGGGTGCTTCCGCGGACGTGAAAGACACCTCACCTACTGGACATTGACGCACCCTTCACGTGAGTCCGATGGTCCGTCATGCAATTGATAGCTGCATAACTGTAGTACGCCTCTATAGTGTGTTGGAATTTGGGAATATCATCTGTGCTAATTTTCGTTTTGTAGGCATGTACATGTACGTAAGAAGGAAATATAGTTCATTGCGGTGGGGGGACCACAACCTTTGCCATCCTTTCGTGAATTGCGCCACTAGTCTTGTGGAGAATTATAGTCGAAGGGCCCCCACATTAGTTTGTGCCCAGGGCCCCCTAAGGGTAAATCCGGTCCTGTTCAGGTGCACCAAGGCGTACCCCTAAAATTAGGGAAATTTCTATAAAACGTTAAAATACAAGATTGAAATATGTAGGGTGCATGACTTTTCACTACTGTAGGGAATGCGGAGCGGAGCAGACAGACAACGTGACGCTAACCGCACCAACCGGGCGCGTGAAAATCTATTCTCGAACCATAATTTCGCATAATTTGGAGTACCTCCGGCATCGCAGTTTTATACTTCCAAATGGGGTAGGTGGGAAACTACTGTTTTAGAGTTTTGTATTGTACGTTCATCTGCGCAGAGGTTAAACTTACTTGAGAATAATGAAAATGGCGGAGAAGGACATGACGAATCCCACGCCTCCTAGGACATCCTGAAATATTTTAGTTCGTTGATCGACCTCCGCGATGATGGCCTGCGTGATGTTGCTGAGGGACTTGGAGAAATTTGCGTCCAGATTAAAGCGGTGCTCGAAGTCGATGTCCACGTATAGCTGATTCTCGATATCATCAACCACGATCATGAATGCTGACAAGAGAATCATTAATCATCTTATCATCTTCTCATTCTTCTGTAAGAGCATGTACTTTAAAGTGGGAATTAGATGGCTGACACAGAATAAGGTTTGAAAAGAATAATCCTGTGAAAATGATAACTTTCTGATAAACGAAGGAAGAGCCTTCACTCAATGGTGAAAGCCCAATTTCAATAGTAGCTTAGGGAGATGAAACTAGTAGTAAATGTTTAAATAACGACAAAACCGTTCGAAACAGGGGCTCGTTCAGGAAGAAATCCGTATAAATTTGTGTCAGATATTTAATTCCGCAGTATATATGTCTGCATGGGAGCACGCGTGTCTTAACATTGCTAATACAGTGGGAGCAATCTTGCCATTTCTGGATAACGGTGAAAAAATGTACAAAAAACGCCAGAAATGTCCGGAAATGACAAAATGTTTCCAGACATATTTATAGTAAAAGATAATCAGGTCTATATATGGTCATGGAATATTCGTCTTTATGATGTGCTTACGAAGATTGAGAATGAAGATTGATGTTAATTTCCAATGGATTACAAAGAGTAAGTTATAAAACACAATGGATGTACCTGGCTCCATGAGCAGTCCATCATACTTACCGTTAACTACTCGATTGGCCACAAAATTAACCGCCGCGTGGACTGCACATCCTATCCTAATGACTGAAATTTGAGCAAAATAGAACATGTTGAAATATATATATACATTGTTGACATGACATAAGGTCAACATTACAATAACATGACCACACGCTGGTCACGTCTACTGTAGACGTAATCAAGTGGCCAAATTAAGTTTTAAATAAAAAAAAAATGATTTACCATTTGCTTATGAATTATAATCATATACAACGTGAAGAGTGTATTTTATCCTTATTTTTTAAGATGAACGTGATCATAATCACCTCACATTCAGTTAAAGCAATAATCAGGGTTTATTTTTGTCCCGATTTTGTCATCATTATACCACATCATAATGCAAATATAGTGTAACAATTTATGAAAGATTCATAATTTGCAACAAAACGTACCGATGTTATGAAAAAGACGAATAATGTATATATGCCCCCTCAAAAGGTGATATCTACACTGTAGACCTAGTTCGGCGACAAAGTTCGGCGACAAAGTTCGCATTATTCCTATACACTAATTTCTTCGCGAAATGGCGATTTTGCCACCGCTGTTTATCTGTGATGGATGATTGCAACTTACCTTTTGTAATGGAACAAACCCCCGAGACGCTTTCAGCAATGTTACATAGTCTCTGCCCGACGACGAGTCTGTCTCGGCACTTTTCGGTTGCGACTTGAAATTTTTCACGACACATCGTTTCTGGTCGTCCAAGTGTTTCTTGACAGGTAGTTAGAGCATCTTCTAACCACTGGAAAAACTTCTTGATTTCATCGACTAAAAAATAAGTATTAAAACGAAGTTGTCAGCCTCACGAGTGGTTTCCAACATAACATGAGATGTAACAATACGATTCATTATCACTTACACGAATACCAAATATTAAAATGTTAATACTACTATAAACGACGAAATCGTATGTGGTCTATTTAGTTTCTAATAGACGGTTTCGTGATTGCATCTCAACACGTAAATCGCCTACATATACCTTTATCGTTACGTAGTTAATAAAAAAAAAATGATATAATTCTTACAATACTGCATAAATATATTTGAATGTTACATATAATATCACGAAATAAATCCTCTAAAGATTCATAACATCAAATATACTTAGTCTACATTAATATTATATAGCATTGTAAGTGTGAGCGTGTATTCCCACTTGACCTGTGACCGCATATCATTATCATCTCATTAACGCATAATCATGAAACGGATTATTTCTTGTGTACTTGCCGACGTTATTAACCGCCCTTGAAAAATTTTGAATGACCTCCATTAATTCACCCAGATTCGTTCGGATCGTCTCAGTCATATCTTCCAAATCCTCAACGATGGCTTAGGTGAAAGTAAGAAAAAATTATGGGAATAACTTAACATTTTGTTTTAGATAAGCATGGGTGAAATTAATTATGTTAAGATCAACGTCTGTCTAATCATCGTGATGACAACCTATAATATAATAAATAATGATATTACTTACTCCGAATGACCAACGAATGCCGAAATTAATCAAAAGTCTTCTAGAAGTCTTGAACGTACAGATGACCGCTGACTCCACTTACCAGATTGGTTGTGATTGGTTGTTTGGCTGACTCCACTAACCAGATTGATTGTGATTGGTTGCTTGATTCCTTCCGTTTTGGGTTGATTTTACCGAAACTAAAATCTGGAATTATATCTTGGGTAAGTTTTGGCTTGATTAATTTGATGGTTGTGGTTTCTTATTTCTGCTTTGATCTTCGTTAAAATACGTTGTTATTTCTAGTTATTTCTTAACTGACGTCACACGTGTTTCTTTCCGAGAATTGTTTCGTCATAGTATAACAATGGCCGATAGACCAATCACAAATAACCTTGCGTTGACCCCAAAAGTACGTCAATGTGAATGTAGTGTTATAATACTTTGGCTTTAATATATACAATTATGGTCCCAAAGTAAATTTTACAGACCCCCTCCCCCATTATATTCGTGATTGGTCAAAGCCCCATACATAACAGAAAATACATAACAGTTAACTAAAGTAAAACAATTCCCTTAGGTTTTAGGTTTAGGTTTTTAGGTTTAACTGAACTTTGATTTAACCAAACCCAGCTTTGTGCATAATCTGGCTCGTGTGTATAATACAAAATGTATCTTGGCAATGATTGAGACATATGAGAGAAATTATATCCATTTCAAAGATATGGTTTATGATTCACGGGGAATCACGGTCATTTGAAGGTCAGCAGGGGTCAATTGAGGTCAAATTACTAAACATTGTTTGATTCACATGAAACTTGATACATATATGGTCAACATTTAGTGCCTAATATTTTAAAGGTCATTTGAAGGTCATCGGGGCTCAATAGAGGTCAAATTACTAAACATTGTTTGATTCACATGAAATTGCCGAAAATTTTGAAGGTTATTTGAGGTCATATTATCAAAATGTATCTTGGCACATATAGTCAACATATCTGATTGGGTCAATAACTAGCATATATTGATGCAAGCTAAATATATATTTTGAGAAATATAGCATTGAAATATTATGTTGTCTCTTCGCATTAGGCTATTTAATTTAAAAGCTACATAACTTTGCCAACTTTCTACACTTTAATTTTGTGGTTTAAAATTATCGGGAATTTGTGCAGACGGACATTGTACATGATTTGGCGATGAGATCAGCAAATCTGTGGATGGCCCTCTTGTTATTATTACTATTATTATTATCCTTGACCACCATATCAAAATTTTCAATAGCACCTATGCCATCCCACTCGGCAGAGCGAAGGGTCCTGACCCATAAGATGACCGTAGTTTCTTTTCTTTAATAGTTGAAAAATATTGAACCAAATATTGTATCTAAGGACTTCTCTTCAAAAGGAAAGGGGGGTACCTCTTACGTATATACCACCAGTATGGCGATCAAACACATCACTTTATCACCGTCGATGGTTCCTCTAACCCGCGTTACGCCACCGGCATCTTAATTAACAGGATTACTTACAAACCAGATAATATCAGACGTTTCTTTGAAAAATAAATCCTGAAAATATGTTGTGGTAAAAAAACAAAACATGTGTATTATGTGTAGCTTCTGCCCAAATTATAAACTATGCTAAATAAATATGCTAACAGTTATAGCTGTGTACGTACAATGAAACCTTGGCCTCAAGCCCTGCGTAAACGTTATATTCATGGGACCAAAAAACATATGGTTTACATATGAACCAACAATACCAACGGTACCAAGTATGACAACAATCGAACATGTCATTCTTGAGCTATCGTATTTAAAATCTTTATATATCACGCGCATGCATGCACGCATACAGAGCATTGTTTATTTCATATGAAAGGGGATCCCGTTACATTGATGCGACCTTTTACGCTTTTAACATGTTCGATGACGTGAGCGTACACCTAAAAATTGTGTACGTATTGGCGCCACTTATTGTACCGACCGACTCTACTATACTTACATGTAAGCGGTGCTGTCATTAGTTCAAAGATGGTGTGTGATTGATTCAAAGCGAGAGCGCTTCCGCATGCTTGGCTGTGTCCCGCCTCGTCCATATTATGGCTGAGATTCATCATGGGGCCGGAGAACACCAAAATAAAGCCATAGGCTAACAGCAATGTTCGACCTTTCCCTGTGAATAGAAAAAAGAAAAAGCAATTATATTTTTCCAAACGAATTGTTACCATGGATGTCTCTATTTGGTTTATTAGTGCGTCTGAAAAAAAAAATAGATTGGCCGACGACCTTAAGTAGCATGGAATTATTAGTTTTATTGTCTTAGACTTGTTTCGCCTTTCCTTTGATGGCTATTCGTTGCTTCCGACCTCTTTGGAAATTATCTATCTCGCATGGAATTTTTTTTTTTTTTTTTTAATATTTCAGTCTTGGATATTCTCAATTCTATACAAAAATCATTCCACAATTCTTGAATTGGCTCTAATTTTGAATCCGTATCCGGAAGTAACTGGCAGCGAAATTTTATATCATTATATAATTTAATATTATTTAATTTAGTTTAGGATTCGGCATAGGTTTATAACATCATGTTAAGGTAAACATAAAGTTATTGTTCGGCCTAGGTTTACATTACAAGTTTAGGGTTCGACCTAGGTTTAACATAACAAGTTTAGAGTTCGGCCTAGGTTTATAGCAAAATATTAAGGTTCGGCGTACATTTTTATTACAGGGTCAGGGTACGGCATTGTTTGCAATTAACGTCTGGGTACGGATTCTAAATTAGTACCCTACAATTTGTCCAAACATCAATGCGATATTCTACATTTTGGGGGGATGTATAATAAGGATCGACTCTTTACTCTGGCAAGTAAAAGTTATCTAGTATGCACTATTTCAATCAGACTGATGCTATACTACCAGATTCTACGTAGAATCGCGATTTTATCCGTATTGGAGGCTGGGAAATTTAATGGGAGTTAAAATAAGTAAATGCAGTCAAAATGCGGTATATATTTTAAGCCAACTGCGTTAAGAGCGAAGGATAACAGCCAAACCCATATAGGATCTGCTCACCCTTCACATGCCTCCCTCCAAAAATAAAATAAAATAGATAGGTTAGTACTTAGTATTGCTTGTCATTAACGATACTTTTCACTCAACAAATAATATTAAGCCAGCGAGTACAGTCATCTAGCCAATTGCAACTTTACATATTAATTCTTTAATTTGATAATTCTTTCCTATAGGAGTCCCCCATCCTAAAATAGATGGCGCCCTTTTATTTTGTAATGTGAAGGGTGCTGAGATGCAAAAGTACACTTATTTTTTTTACGGTTCAAATGCCTGCAAATTTCAGATAATTATTAATGAAAATAGCTGTCATAGAACGAGCCATATATAGTAAGCTACAGAAGCAGCAAAAATATGCCAGAAATGTCACGATAGTCCCGTCGCCTTAAGCCCGCCGTATGTTATTTCGCTAGGTTTTCCAGAGTCCGCTGACTGGTAAAAACCCTCGGTTGGGAGCACTGTGACGAGCCACGCGTGGTACTTGGAGGACACACGTTAGTTACAGGTCTGGAAGTACCTTGTCATTTCAGGAAACGCGCCCGCAAAGGCTGATTTTTTCGCCGTTAATAAAAATTGACAAGAAAATCCCCACTACCTTAACGGTATGTTTGAAAGCCGTAAACATAAAGTAATCAGACCGTAACTAGACCGTAACCAAATCGTAACCAAAACGTAACCAAAACGTAACCAAAATATTACAACAACAAAAATCAAACAATCAATCACAATCGATCTTCTTAGTGCATGGTGTAGGTCAGATGACGGAAAAAGAACAGATCATGCACCATGAATATGCATAGGTCCTTACCAAGCATGCTAGTGCAATTTGTCTCGCGCCTCTCGACAAAATATGTTGCGCACCGGCCCATGGAACTCACCTGCAAATAATGAGGGCAGTATGAGTAGTGTAATGCATCTGATGTTGTTTGAGAATGCCAGACCGAAACTGGTGAAGACACCGAGTACGCCGCATATGATGACCGCCGAGGATGACTGGTAGCCCATGAGGGATACGAGGAAGATATACAGAACGTACATGAGCAGGCATCCGCATGCGAACCCTACGGTGTAGGTGCGGTACTTGGCCATTTCGTCCTCTGAGTCATCCTCCTTAAATCCACCCATCAGATACAGCTCTTCGTCTCCTGCCTGTATTGAAGAACAACTAAATGGAGACACAAACCCAACAGGTAACCTTAGCTTATATGAAAGATGATAAAAAGATACACAAGACACTGCAATCAGCATCCAAATAAAGGAGACACAAACCCATCAGGTAACCTTAGCTTATATGAAAGATGATAAAAAAGATACACTAGACACTGCAATCAGCATCCAAATAAAGAAGACACTAACCCAACAGGTAACCTTAGCTTATATGAAAGATGATAAAAAAAAAAAGATACACTAGAGACTGCAATCAGCATCCAAATAAAGGAGACACTTACACAACAGGTAACCTTAGCTTATATGAAAGATAATAAAAACATACAACAGACACTGCAATCAGCATCCAAATAAAGGACACAAACCCATCAGGTAACCTTAGCTTATATGAAAGATAATACAAACAGGCACTAGGCGCTGCAATCAGCATCCAAATAAAAGAGACACAAACCCATCAGGTAACACCTTAGCTTATATGAAAGAAAATAAAAACATACAATAGACACTGCAATCAGCATCCAAATAAAAGAGACACAAACCCATCAGGTAACCTTAGCTTATATGAACGAGTATAAAATGTACACAATACGCTGCAATCAGCATCCAAATAAAGGAAACATAAACCCAACAGGTTACCTTAGCTTATATGAAAGAGAATAAAAAGATACACTAGACACTGCAATCGGCATCCAAATAAGGAGACACGAACAAAACAGATTACCTTAGCTTATGAAAGAGGATAAAAAGATACACAAGACACCGTAATCAGTATCAAAAAAAGGAGACATTACCCCAATGGGTAACCTAAACTTATATGAAAGAGGATGAAACGATACACACGAAACTGCAATCAGCATCCACATGAAGGACACATAACCCAACAGATAACCTTAGCTTGTACGAAAGAGGATCAAAATACACAAAACAATGCAATCAGTGTAGTTTTGGTGTAGTTTTCTTTCTTCTTATTACAGATAGTTTAATTTTTAGCTGCACTTCAGCCCATATCATAATAATTTGGATGTGATGTGTCATAATTAATACACAATTTAACAAAACGCGCGGTTTGATCCAACAACCGACCGTGTGTAACGGCTTTTACACCCTTACCTCTGAATCAGCCTTCAGTCTTGCGAGGGCATCCATGGCTTTATTCATTATCTTCTCCTGGATTTTCTCTTTAATTTTTTCTTGTATTTTTTTCTTTATCTTCTCTTGTATCTTCTTTTTGATCTGTTTCTTCGCCTGTTTCTTCATCTCCTTCTTCATCACCTGCTTAGCTACGACATGCATGGTGCTTGTTCAGTTCAGTATACCGCGTCTAGAAGAAAGCCTGCAAGAAGAGTGAGGGATAATCAATTACACCGAACCAGTGGCGTTGCCAAGGAAGAGGCTGAGTGCACGTACCCCACCCTCCATAAATTATTTTATAAAAAACTTTGCCTCTCATCCCCAACCCCCACCACACCCCATGTCGCGTGGTTTCGCGAATTACTAGACCAGAGGGGAGAGAGAACAATATTGGTGTATGGGTCATTACGTAAATGTGAGGTCGGATGTGTAACATTCTTGTGGTCCTCGTTAAATGGGGCGTTAGTACAAAATGTAGGTTCTATGTGTAATAAAACATGGTACGTATATGGAACAATGTTTCAACTACCTTT
>JAODFY010145198.1:0-17851 GCA_027580055.1 Paracaudina chilensis | reverse complement strand
GGTGGGGTGGGGGGGGGGAGGGTCACCACAATTATAAAAATAGCATCCCCTTCTTACCCAGGATTGTTATACCTAGCCCTACCCAAAACCTCACATACTGCCCAAAAAAAGTGCAAAAGACCTCTTATTGTACGATAAAATTCCATTTTCATAATTTTATTTACAATTCAACAGCTGCATCGCCGCACTGTTATCCAATTATGATAATTGAATCAGCGTCAAAACTTTATATCAAAGGAAGGAAAACAATATATATGCACCTCATCCTGAATATTGCTGATTAGGACACATTCCCCCAAATCTCATTGGAATTAAACCAAATTATACAAGTGGCTTGCTTAATTGCTTTACCGTGATCTATATGGATTTCCCTATTGTATAAAGGTTTGACCTGATCCTAAATTACAGCTTGGCTAGTCAAGTGTGTAATTGTTCAATATTGAGAGCCCACGGTGTTTCAACACCTAACTCATTGTTCATTCTCCTAATATTGCACTCAGAGGTTCCATTGTAAAGTGATGTTTACATAGGTCAAATATAGTTTGGTCAGGACCAAATCAACCACCACAAATATGTTTGAATTGTTTATGTAATCTGTTAGATGACAAGCACCTTACACAATGAAGCAAATATTAGACTAACAGACCACGGAAGTGTAAAGTACTTCATTACACAACTTTGAGCTTTATTACACAGCATTTACTTTAAATAATGTCATTACACACCATTCAGCACAATTAAGTACTTTATTACACACCATTCAGCACAAGTACTTCATTACACAGCATTCAGCATAATACTTCATTACAGTGTGCCACATTCAGCACAAGTACTTCATTACACAGCATTCAGCATAAGTACTTCACTGTACACACCATTCAGCACAAGTACTTCATTACACAGCATTCAGCACACATACTTCATTACACACCATCCAGCATAAGTACTTCATTACACAACATTCAGCACAAGTACTTCATTACACACCATTCAGCATAACTACTTCATTACACAACATTCAGCACAAGTACTTCATTACACAGCATTCAGCACACATACTTCATTACACACCATCCAGCATAAGTACTTCACTATACTTCATTACACAGCATTCAGCACACATACTTCATTACACACCATCCAGCATAAGTACTTCACTATACACATCATTCAGCATTATTTCTTCATTAAACAACATTCAGTACAACTACTTCATTAAACAACGTTCAGCATAAGTACTCCATTACAAAACCTTCAGTGTAAATACTTCCCAACAGAGATTAAGGCCCTTAAGTTCATACTGAATTGTTTTGTTTGCAAACTAATGCTTATCATATTATATATAAATTCAACCAATGTTTAGGGGCTCTCATAGTATCTGCACATATTTTGATCAGACCCTCCTGGAACATGCAACAGCCAATGTGTATGCATGGCTAATCAAGTGTTATCTTCCTCTGGTAATGCTGGCAGTACCTAGCTCATTTGGCTCTTTCTGCTAATTACACATCAGTTTGGATGCTTTGTTTTCAATCAACATTTTACTGTCAATCAATTTACTTCAGTGTAGGCTCCTGGTCCTCTCAGCTACCACTGAACCTATTGCTATGTGGTCTCAAATTCAGAGGAAGTTTAAACTCTTTAGCAGGATAATTGTTCCTGACAGATCCCTTTCATCCAAGTTCACTGCCTTACTCTCCTTAATCGCCCTTCAAATGAAGAATGGGAAAAACCTACAAGCCACAAATTAATTCTGCTTGGTTGGGTGCAAAAAATGACCCTTTCTAGTAGATGAAGAGCTGTATTTTCCCGGAGGGGTTCTAATCTCCTTAAATAGGGACTATAGAGGTTAAGAGAGTTAGCAGGCACACAGTGGGGCCTAAGCACACCCTGAAGGGTTCACAAACAGCAGGCAGAGTGCTATCATGTTTGAGTAACCTTTGTCAGCTCTGTATGTGTGAAAGCACTCAACTATAACACAAGTTCATTGCCTTAATTTAGAACTTATTATTGAATCAGCATCAAAACAGAATTTTTCCAGCTCGGAAATAAACAGCAAAACCAGGGCTACATAGAGATTATCACGTCATTAACAAGTATGTATGTGTTGTTCCCAGCAAGAAATGCCAGTAGGATTACTAAGTATGTACAGTGTATGTGATGTTCCCAGCCACTAATGACCGTAGGATTACCAAGTATGTATGTCATGTTCCCAGCAAGTATGTATGTGATGTTCCCAGCCAGTAATGCCAGTAGGGTTATTAAGTATGTATGTGATGCTCCCAGTGAGAAATGTAAGTCTGGATACAAATAAAGCATTCACTCCAGCTTGTGGAGTGAAAGTGGAATGGCCCAATGTGGGCGGAAAATTTGGCTGATGATTGAATCCCTTCCAAGGGAAGTAATAAATTTACTAGTAATTTTGGTGGTGGGGTAAGCAACAGAGTGAAGCCGTGTCTGTTACATGAACGAAACAAAGTTTATTTTCAGTTTTATGCTTTCTTCATTGGAAATCTCAGCAGGTTCTATAGAGGCACATAACAGGTGCACTATAGTAGGTCTTCAACTCATAAACAGGTTTATGGATCTTATTTATAGAGTAAAAGCTGGCATCATTTGATGGGATTTTTTCTTTCAATCTGGCTACTTAAAGTTTATCCATATTGCGGGACCTTTTGAAACATACACTAGTTCATTGTCGTCTCAATTATGGCAGCATTATGGTGCCCAGTAAGTATGAATTAAAATAGAATATAAATGGAGAAGAAGTACCACCACCACTCAACCCCCTCCCCACCCATATCTGGTAAGCAAGCAGATGCCATAGATAGATCATAAATTATCCCAAGAAATATTTCATGTTTCATGTAAAGTATTTCATAGTTCATTGACATGTAAACATGTATAAATGAGCTTAACGTGAAATCAGCATGTACTATTAAAATCTACTACATGTAGGCAATGAATGGATCTATCATATAATTAATGTAATGTGTGTTAGGCTAAACATATTCACAAGCAAATTCAAATGATCATGGTGTGGGGCGGTAGCTAGTCAACAACACTTACAAGGTACCAGCGCTTCATCAATTGGCTAACTGCATTTTCTCCACTAATTTATCCCTTGACCTTTGCTACCAGGGGTCTGTGTAACTCTCTCAGGAGTATACCAACAAACAATCTCACTAAATGTAGCACACCTACTACTGTAGGTTGCACTGCTCCCTAAGGATGTGATTAATGGATACTGTAACCAATTTACAGTGATATCTTCTACTTCTTCTTGCTGTAAATATCAGCTTGCACACATCTTCATCTAATTAACACCCGCACCTGAAGATGTCACACTTAATGGAAGCCAAGCTTGTTTCCTTGTCAAACGATCTTGTTCCTGAGTCTAACATTTGCAGAAATGTCTCATACAAACTAACCTGGCATCCTCCAGGTTAACTGAGGAACCAGGTCAAGCCGGCCATAAATGGAACCAAGAAATGAAGCATAATCTAATCTGAGATTCACAAGGGTATCCTAATCCTCCGGTCAGGAGTATACCAATGTAATCAGAAAATGTTTAATTGGAGTGATCATGATGAGGCAAACTATCAGGTGACATCTAGGAGCATGCTTGCTGTTATGTTTGCAGGGCAGTGGGTATCGTGGATTGTTTCTTTTGGGTTAAGACACACTACAGGTCCGGGGATATGGCTTGTTAAAGCTGCAGACCTGAGTCATATTGAACGGGAAAAACATTCTAGAAGAGGTTGATGACCAGGTGACAGAGTAATAATGCGTGCATCATTAATAACCTAATAACTGAGAGGAAGGAGTACATGTAACTGTAAAGAGGTGTGCCACAAATA
Source organism: Paracaudina chilensis (assembly GCA_027580055.1). Lineage (NCBI taxonomy): Eukaryota > Metazoa > Echinodermata > Holothuroidea > Molpadida > Caudinidae > Paracaudina > Paracaudina chilensis. Next base: position 13,991 of record JAODFY010145198.1, on the reverse strand, counting down.
ACCAGTTTATCCAGTTATAGAGGAAGACGTACATGTAACTGTAAAGAGGTGTGCCACAAATAACAAGTTTATCCAGTTATAGAGGAAGACATACATGTAACTGTAAAGAGGTGTGCCACAAATAACAAGTCCATCCAGTTAGAGATGGAGACTTTCCAAGCAACCCTTCAGCACATGGCCTTGCAGATAACTTAAGGTTTTACTTATTCCTGTAAATCATCATTACTTGTGTAGATCATTATCATGTTAGTCACCTTCAAGTCAGAAACCATCTAGCCATTTCCCCCCTAAACTAAAGCACACCTGGTTTGTGGTTAATTAGCAATGAACTTACCTCATATACCTCATATTTATAAGCATTTAATTATATTCTTCTTAGGGTGTAGGCCCCATTGCCTAACCCACTATTTGTATGGAGTGTTTTGTAACCAAAATTTGTCTTAACTTTTGTCTTAGACATACTTTATTTTATCTGCCTTCATATTCTTGAGGGAGAGTAAATTTTCCTTTCCATAAATCGACTGGCGAGTGCTTATTCAGCGCAGTAACACAATATGCCTGGAGGAAGCTCTATCCTCTGAGTGGTTCCGATAATCCCCAGAGTTCATCTTAGTGAGGATGAGATTACTCTCAAAACAAAAACTTGTAGGATCAAAAAGTTGTATATTTAAAACTTTATTGACTCGACCTTGACAAATCTGGGGTTCCTCATACGGGGCTCCTCATCCACAGTCTCCCCAGTGACAAAACTTTGCCTCAGGCAAACAAAGAAAAGATTTACCTAAAAAGAACTCCTTGCAAAGCGGTCTAGTTTGGTCACAAACCTAAAATTAACTGAAGCAATGCAACCTAAGATGGAGGGATTCTTAGTTCTACACCTGCTGCCAGTACATTGATTTTCGTATAAAATTTCTTGATAAACCAATTAGTTATTTTGATTTTGTTTTTCATTTGTAAGCACAAGAAGTAGACTTGCTACATGTGTCTAATAGGTAGACGGGCTTACCTTTCTGTAGTGAAGCTATAGCTACATGTGACTAATAGGTACATGAGCTAACACTGAAGATATAGCTACATGTGACTAATAGGTACATGAGCTAACAGTGAAGATTGCTACATGTGACTAATCTAGGTACATGAGCTTACACTGAAGATATAGCTACAAGTGACTAATAGGTACATGAGCTTACACTGAAGATATAGCTACAAGTGACTAATAGGTACATGAGCTAACACTGAAGATATAGTTACATGTGTCTAATAGGTACATGAGCTTACACTGAAGATATAGCTACGTGTGTCTAATAGGTACATGAGCTAACACTGAAGATATAGTTACATGTGTCTAATAGGTAAATGAGCTAACACTGTATAGCTATGTGTGTCTAATAGGTACATGAGCTAACACTGAAGATTAGTTTACACATAATAGGTAGAGAGAGTAGTATTATTTTCATATTATGATTTGTAAAGTGTTTTTGGTCAAGATCGAGGGCAGCAAATCATCACTTGGCTATTCATCTATTTACTAAACAATTTACAGCAATGATTTTCAAGAATGCACAGTTTGAAAGTGCTTTTCCTTTTTTCGCACTGAAAGGATATATGGTCAATTTTCAGGGGGTTCAAAAGATTTTATGGTAAATGTGTTAATAGTAAAAAATCAGACTGATCCCATCATTATGTAATAATTTCATGATTGCTACAGATGTTAATCATTTGAATATTGGTGGTTTGATCAAACTTGTACCAAACAAGTGATGCATAGATCTAGATGCCTGGTATCATCCACTGCCAAAGTATGCACATCTTCCATAACATATAGCGAGCTGGCTAAGATAGCTAGCTCACTGTTCATTTGTGTTTTAAGGCCTACATTGAGCGATGAAAAGATTTTTTCGACAAGAGCATGCAATTTTAAAGAAAACAATTTTATATGAATTTTGTTATATTTCGATGCAGGACAAGTTGAACACTATAGGCTACAAAATTGACACACTTAGTTATGGTAATTTTTTTGTCAATAACAGGGAGAAGAAGCCGGCAAAAACTAGGCAAAAGAGGGTTTTAGGTACCTAGGTTAGGCTACCGGCTTATTTTGAACCTCCAGATGTTTATCAGGCAAAATATCAAATCTTTGATATTTTTTTGCTTCACCCCAAGCTAAACCCCTGTCAAATTGAAAATTAATTTACTTTTGGATACATGTAAGAGTCGATCTGCATCCTTCAAAACCATCATTTGCAAAGTAAAAACAGAAACCAGAATTCCTCATTTCTACAAATATATTGCTCTGATACCTCCAGCGATTTCAATGCCTTCATTTTGGTAAGATACCAAAAATGTAACTAATTTCTGATTGTGAGGGTACCTTAGCTGGGGAGATGTGAAACCCAATAGCTAGGAGCCCTGTGGTGTTTGTGGTGCACCCGGAGGTGCTAGAACACCAAGCAGTGTTATTGATGCAGAGGGATCAGGTGTAGAGACCATGTAGAGACAGGTGGTTCCCCTTCTGGCTAGCTTAGAGCCTCACATGGTCACTAATTAGATTTATGAGAGGGTAGGAAGCAAGGGGTCCTCATAAACTGTGAGAGTATTCCCAGATCAGGTTACAAACCTACTTGCTTTGACTAGCTGGCCTGGAGCATTGACCAGGGTGGATTGCAATGTGTGAGTAGTAATAATTAAATAAATGTTCTTTGAATGAGCAACTGATAAGCTCAACTAATTAAAAATGATTGGGAGTTGAGGAAATCTAGCCTCATTCTATCTGAAACCAGTCCTTTTTTATGAAACTCCACACACATCAGAATCTAATATACAGTAGTATCAATAGTTATTTTATATTAAAATAACTACAAAGAGCTTAATTACTAAAAAATAAAAAAAATCACCTATAGTAAAATGAGCAGACAATTTATGATAAGGTTTTGGTTATCAGGTAAGGCTATATGGAAAGTATGTACAGATATAACTATCATAATTATATACTATTCCTCAACACCCATTAATTTTCCTTACTTTTAAATTAGTTAAGTTGAGCAATATAGTTTGAAGTCCTATGGTTCCACCTACTCTGTTCCATGGAACCAGTTACTTGATCGTCTTGCTCACAGCTCTCTGCATTTAAAGGTTCCTTAAAGACTCATTTCTTATGTTGTGCATTTGATAATTAATGTTTTTGTGAAGCACATAGACCAGTTATTGTTATCTGTCTTGGTGTTATGTAATTCTCATTTATTATTACTTACTCTATTTATAATCACCATTATTATGCATATTCATCATATTATACATTATCATGCATATTCATCATATAATACCCAACCAAGTCATGTCAGGTACAATCTTATTTATTATATGTTTTTAAATCTTTAAATTATTTGTATATAATTGATCAAGTCTCGGTATGGAAGTATTGACATTATTGAATATTCATGTATGTACACGATTTCATGTACACTATTGACTGTTCACATATATGTACACTACAGACTGCCCAAGTATGTTACACTATGGAATGTTCATGTATTTATACTATATGGACTGCTCATGTATTTACACTATTGGACTGTTCATGTACACTATGGAGCTGTCCTTGTACACTATGGACTGTCCATGTACACTATGGAGCTGTCCTTGTACACTATGGACTGTCCATGTACACTATTGGACTGTTCATGTACACTATTGGACTGTCCATGTACACTATGGACTGTCCATGTACACTATGGACTGTCCATGAACACTATGGACTGTCCATGTACACTATTGGACTGTTCGTGCATGTAGATTATGAACTGTTCATGTATGTGTATATTATGGACTGTTCATAATAATGTTACATGAGATCATGTTGCAGTATATAGGTCTAATATTGATGTGACCCAGCAGATCAAGATTGCTGACTGGTACCATTTGGTTTGATGTTACTCACCTGAATATCCATCCAATCCAAGAGAGACGCGTACATGAAAGAAAAGAAAAAATAAAGTAACTGTTTAATTGTTGATAATGCATGATCAGTGTTTGTTAATAAATTTTTCATTATTAAATTTGATGATACCAGACTATCTGTTCCTACTGTCTGTCCATGTTGCCTATATTGTGACTTCCTAATAATTCTATGGGCCAATGCTCTACTATACTCACAGCATTGATAGCAGCAGGTTGCTACGTATATAAGAACAACCTAACAATTCTCAAAGCCTTTCAACAACAGTGACAACAAAACGTTTGTGTTGTACAGTGATGAAATGGAAATTATGCAAAAAAGCTGTTAACTTCCTCCTGTGTCAGTCTCAAATTCCTTTGCTTTTTACCATTCATTTCATTCTCTCACTGCAGTCAAAACTTCTTTTGGAGTTATTCTGCCAAAATCACTCAATTATTTAAATTTTTAAATTTTGCCTTGGAGTCAATATGAGCTGAGGTTATTCGATCAATACATGAATATAGATGAGGCAGTGGGATGAGGGGAGAATTATTTTGACCTGAGAGACGGTGATATATGACACCAATATAATGAGAGGAGCAGGTCACCATAAATCAATTTGTTATTTTGTGGTCAAAGTTATTCTTCACAAATTGATTCATAAGTAATTTATGCATTTTTTATGTTTTGTAAAATGATAATTCCATTTTATAGATTTAATGTCTTCAATGTTTTTAATCTGTTTGCTTAAAAATCATGACTTTTTCTGTTATTAAATGATGTTTTTGTTTTCTTAAATAAAATCAATACTTGATATTTTATTTTGTATGGATTTATTTATTTTGTGCATCCCTGGGATTCATATTAACTCCTCGGGTATGTGAAACATCAATTATTTGATTTTCTATGATGACTTGTGGTGAGTTTATACTCATTTCTGTTAAATTTTACCCATTTATGTGATCAACTCTGGAAAAGTGGTGTTTTTAAACAACATTCATACAAACTTTCAATGGAATTTTCTAAACACACAGATTATTATCAGAGAAAATCCAGGTTGTTACACAAACTTAGTTTTAAGAGGGTGCAGTTGCACAAACACATAATCATATAATATGAAAGACAATTCACAGGAAACAAGGTACTTTAAAATTGCAAACAATAATGGTTGATACACTTGCAGTAAAATTAACATCGGCACAAAATATACTGCCCGAGTTATTTCCATCACCAGTAAATCTGGCATGTTTCATATGTTTTCCTTAGTTATCACATTTACAAGGTTTGAAGGTGATTTACACCATTGAATCAATGAGTCACGTAATGTTGCTGATATGTGTCAGATATGTAGCTTTTAGGAGCAAGTGTACTATCTTATATCAAAGTCAATGAAGCAATTAATTGTGGTGTGTACCCTTAAAGGAGAATAGAGGGTGCTATTAAACATTAGTAATTTCAACCTTCAAAAGTATAGAGAGGGAGCTATTTAGGTTTTGAGTAGAACCAGAAAACCAAGAGGTGTTCTGTGACAATGCTGCCCTCTATAGCATGGTGTTCTGTGACAATGCTGTACTCTATAGAATGGTGTTCTGTGACAATGCTGCCCTCTATAGGCAATGCTGCCTTCTATGGACATGGTGTTCTGTGACAATGCTGCCCTCTATAGGTACGGTGTTCTGTGACAATGCTGCCTTCTATGGACACAGTGTTCTGCAACAATGATGTCCTCTACATAGAAAATAAATGGCGCCATCCATTTCATAATTAAATGTTACTGGCTGGTATCATGATGATGATCATTGTTGTTCAAAATCATTAAGGATCATCTCAATATGGGTAACATATGTACCAAGTAAGATACTAATCAAACTTAGGACTTCAGAAATATTGTGGTTACAAGCTTGGTGTCACACACATACACATACCAATGTGATTGCATATATTCCTTGCAGACAATGCTTCAAATATTCCAGAGCTGAGAAAGCAAATCAAGTTAAGCTGTAGAAATGTTGCGTCTTTAAGGTGGCGCACCACTATTAGAAGACCTGATTTCCATTTTTCCAAAGTGTGCCCCCTCTGGCAAATAGTCCCTAAAATGTTGTGGCTGCTATTTTTTTTCTCAATTCTAGTGACTTTGATTTTGGTTGCATGTGAAAGAGCATTTAAGTGAAAGTACAAAAGTAGATTTAATATATAAATAATAAAACACATTGGGCATTTAAACAACGATATGGCGGCAGAACAACATCACTTAACTTTTACTCCTAGTAGCTAAAAATCTAGATGGTCATGGTATGGAAAATTGTAAATGCCATTCACGGGCAATTTGTCAGCTACAACGTGATGGGTAGTGATTGCTGTTTGAGAACTAACTGACTTTAGAAACCACTGAACATAGCAAAATTAGTGTCAATTGAGAAATTATGTGTTCTGCCCCATTAGAGGTTTGTGTATACTGCCACCAACTTTATCATCTGGCTCTTTCTATGTCCAACTGTAATAGTTGAATGCTGCCCCCTATTCAGGGCTTTCACTAATGTCCAACCTTAATAGTTGAATGCTGCCACCGGGTAGATGGCTTTCATATGTGGCAAGTATTAATGTAGTCAGCCTTGTTGTGCTGTAATTAGGATGAGGGTTGGAGGGTAGGGATGACATTTTCAAGAATTTTGAAAAAAACTGATGTTGCCCTTGGTCACACTGCCTGCCTTGTTTAATACATTCTGCATTGTCACTAGCCTAGTTTAATAGTGTATAATACATTCTGCATTGTCACTAGCCTAGTTGTGTCGAGAGTAAAAACTTTTTGGCAACCTCTCGTTTAAAGTAGAGCATTGTGGGATGTGTCATTTTTTGTTAAAATAGATATTTTGCCATGCTGACTATGGGAATTGTGTAAAAATCTCTAATTTGTTGAAAATGTTTCATTCATACTAACAGTGAGGGTATCACAATCAGGAGCAAATTGCATTGAATGGAATTTTTTAGTCTAAAATTTTCTTCATGACAGCTCAAACTGTAAACAGCTGAGTTAATATTGGGAATTGGCCTTTTTTTTAAAGTGAGACATCGTAATAGGTGCCCCCAATTGGAGAGACTCAAATTTCACACACCCTACCACCACCCCCCAATGTCTCCCACAAGCCCATGAATGTATGAGGCTGTCTAGTGGCTAATGTCTTAGGTTGGATTAGTTCTGGGGTTCTGTTTTTGGGCTGAGGACCACTTTTATTTAAGTTTATTATTTGTTATAGCCAGGACTTCAATTCAAATAGTTTTGTTTTCTTATAAAAATTTTGGGCTCCTCGAATCTTCCGCAGGCCATTTTAATGCATGTCGTGGACCGCAAATGGACCACGGGCCATCAATCGCAAACCCATGGTTTAGTTGAACCATATATGTGAAAATACAACTTCATAATGGTTTACCTCACCAAGCATGAATTATAAGCACAAACGCATTTACATTTGATTTATACTTTATCAAAATCAACATAGTCTTCATCAATATATACATAAACAAGGTCAACACAACCCATTTTCTCCTTTCATTTCTGAATTTTCGTCATCAATCCCCGAGGCGGGTAGTGTGATTCATCTACCCTCATTTAACAAATCAATTGATTGGCTTTTAAAAATGGCGGGTAAAATGTACTGTTTAAGCCACACTGGATCATTTGTTAAGATTTGGTTAAAAAAATCTATTTAATTTTTGGGCTACGTGCTCTCGGTGGGGATCATCAGTAAATATGAATCTCAACCTTGCTGAAATCATTTATTTGAGCAAGGGTGACCAAATGTTAGCAGTGAAACGTATTTTAAATATTTGGTAAGCCTTAAACTAGCAACCATGTATTGTCTCTTTTTTTTTAATTCTCGTCCAGACCCATTTTACACACACACATATATAATATTATACGTGTTAAAATGACCCTCTTCAATTTCATGCCTTCAGCTGCCTCATGTCAGTGTGTCATGGGTTGTAAACTTCATATAAACCATCTCTGATTAAATTTATGTTTTACCCTATTAGTGAACATTTCACCCCCACCCCAACTCCCCTCTGCATCAAACCATTGGAGTTTTAAATACACAATCATATCAATATCTGCAAACCGGTACCATAACTACTCACAGTACACAGGCGCATGCTGAACAGAACAATTACGCAGATTGACAAAATTTAAAAAAAAACTTTCAAAAAGCCAGAAATAAAAATAAATACATCGCTATAATTTTTGGCTTAGACTGCCGAGAAAATTCTTTTATTTTTGTCTTCCAAAGTTGTACCCTAAAGTTTTTCCCCCAGTACCCCAGTACCACCAGTCTTGCATAGGTCTTCAAAATTTTCTGGTGAATAAGTCGTAGCACAATAATGAGTTAATCACGATGAGGTAAAATAATCTTTTTTCTACACAGCTGGTATTTTGAATGAAAGATATTTATTTTTGGTAAAAAAAAAAACAAGTCCTTTAAGGGGTAGGACAATGCGATTCACTAAAAAAGCATATATGGCAGGCATGTTAAGGAAGTGCAGGCTTTTCTACAGGGGATACAAACAAGCATTTGGGTGGGGGGTTTGTTCAATATATGCAGCAACTGCCAATATTTAATTACAGACATTCAAACATTTTGTTTTAATATATATTTGTTTTTTTTCTTTCCATCAAATTAAGAATTGTATATTTTTTGAGCATGTATTTGATTAAAAACTGCTAATTTTAGTCTACTGATCCTTGTTGATAAAGCCATGTTGACATTCAAAAAATAGACAAAATATTGATGATACAAAAAAACTGTAATGTGCTACTATGTGACAGAGAATGAGGCCACCGTTGACAGCTCTGTTGGCATGGGACAGACACCTTCCCATGATTCCTTGCATTTGTGATGGGTCAGTTTTCCTTGGCTTGCTTGGCCAATGGGTCGTCTTCTTTTTCTTCCTTAATCTCTTGAAGGGACCTCTTCAGGGGGCTGGAGAGGGTGGCGGTAGGGATTGGCTGACGACTCAAGGTGACCGTAGGGATCCCCTGAATTAATGACGTGTGCTGCTGCAGCTGCTGGCCTTGAGGAATAGCCGGGATGGAGATGACATTGCCGGCGGTGAAGGGCGCCGTCGTGAAGAGGCTCGTGGGGGGCAGGAGTGTCCCCGGTACCGAAACCAAGTGGTGGACGTCCGAGGGGCCCAGGATCCCAGCCGAACGTGGAAACGACGGAACTGGCGGCAGATTCGTCGAAGGGTCTGAATTTTTACCCCCATCTGAGAATGAAAAAATTATTGATGAAATCTATATGAAGGAATTGCCAAAATTATGTCAAAATAGGTTTAAATGTGGTAAGCTTCAATCCAAATTTCAGTTAGATTGAAATGATAGCACCATTTTGCATCTAAGCCCTCATTAATTATTTTCCAAATTTTTTCCCATTTAACCCCTCCCCCAAGGTGGCAATCAATGACAGTTGCACCACCCTATAAAAAAATCCTGGAAATGCCACTGGTGTACACATCTGTAACTATTTTGTAATATAATTCATCATATCAGACTAGAGAGACAATCCCATTTACCAGAGCCTTAGCACCTGATTTGTTGGTGCTACCACCCCCAGCGTGGTAAGAAGGGGTTCTGAGGGTGAAGCTCTAACATTGACATGGTTCACAAATAATATCCAGAAAATGCTTCTGCATTATTTCTGCATTTTTGTTGTTTTTGTGTGTTTTTTTTTTGTTGTTGGGGGGGGGGGCATTAAAATGTTGTGGCGAGTGCCACCCCAGCTGCACCTGCACCAATGGGCCTGTCACTCACCATTGTTATCGTATTTCCCTTCCTCCTTCCTTGCTTCGCCCCCGGCGGAGGCCTCCTGGTACCCTGCATTCTTTATGTCCTGGTGGACCCCAGTGAAGCCATTGTTGAATGACCCCGATGACACAGTCAAGGCTTTTGGGGCAGTGATCACCGAAGCCATGTGGGGCAGCTGGTGCAACGTAGAGATGTTGTGGATAGGCCCGGGCATCCCCGTTGATATGGGCACGGTGGTGGTAGGGTTCACCACTGGCAGGGTGTAATGGTGGCCCCCAGAACTGAGGGGTGAGCCAGGACTGATGAGGGCACCTTTCACTTGCTGTTGGTTTGAAAAGAAAGCATCGATTAGCCACAAACCAAGTATCAGATTAATTTATAATGGGTAAAAGAAAAGCCTGGAAAATGATGAATGGGGTTATATTTATGATGAATGGGGTTATATTTATGATGAATGGGGTTATATTTATGATGAATGGGGTTATATTTTGACACAGGGTGCTTTTATTTGTTTGTTCACCAGGACATTCTCAACATGTTCTCATAAATGGCAATTATTCCATCATTAGTATATGGTGTGCCACAAGGATCGGTGCTGGGTCCGTTATTATTCAGCATATATATTCTCTTGGAGAACTTATCTGCTCGTATACCCAAGCTTATGTGTCAGTCATGTGTCCATACACATAGAGCTCAATTGATGAAATTCAAACTGTCCCCAGTGTCTGTTGCTGGTGTTGACATCCCTGTCTAAGCAAACCCTGTTAGAAATCATGGGGTTATGTTCGATTCTGGTATGTCATTGAGTGCAAGTCAAGTTGGTCATCAGATCTGGCAATTATTACCTTACCAACATTAGCCATGCTCGCACAATGTAAATATTGCATACTCTTGTCACCTTTAGGCTGGACTACTCTAATGGCCTCCTGATTTGGTGTCAATAAATCCCTCATCCTCCGCCTTCAAAATGTCTGCTCGCATCATTGCAAAAAATTTGACTCCATCACACCTTTATGCATTGATCTCCACTGGCTCCCCATACAACAGCATATCAAGTTCAAAGCTTGTTGTGTACAAAGCTCTTCATAAGCCATCCTTATTCTTACATCTCGGACTACAACCATCTCAGAGGCAGCTGAGGTTTTAACGCCTTCAACTCAGGACACATAGTGTATCCTTTGCTGATCACTCATTCTCATGCTTTGGATCAAGAGAATCGCATGCTCTTCCAAACCACTAAAACAAAAAATTCAAGGGACTCCTCAAATTTGATCTGTTTCAACGAGTGTATGATATTTATATCTTGTTTCTGTCTCAGAGTGTTTGAACAATTAAATGTTGGTGCTTTATTATTATTTATAATTATAAGGCATACAACATTTTTTCTTGAGAAACAAAGTTTGAGATATCAGAAAAAAATTGTGACAATGATTAATGTTTAAACTTCTATATATCTACATCTAAGTTTTTTCTACAGACCTTTTAGTTTCTCATGCATTTTTCTAATGACATTTTTGTTGTGACTTGTGCATTTTATTCTCTTCTGATAACATCTTATCCTTTTCACTAGTTATAGAATAAATTGTATTTCTAAACAAATTAAATAATGATATTTTGAGTTACTATTTCATTGCATTACAAATTGATTAAGTTTGCTACCTTCCAGAATCCTGCCAAGGGATTATTTTTTGTAAATGAAGCAAAAAGCATTTGTGACAAAAATGTTTTGGGCAGAGGGCCACGTTTATTTGTGTTTACACTATGCATTAGCCAGAACTTAATGAAATAGTTTTCTTACTAACAAGAAAACAGAGGTTTTGTGATTCCTTGCTGTCTCAAATTTAAAATTGTGATGATTAAACAAAAATTAACTCCCTGTCAAGATTATATTTCCATACTGTGAGAAAGCTACATACAATAATGATATGAGTGACCTACATAACAACTATGAGTTTCATCCATGTTTCCCCTATGGAGTAGTTTTCAGCAATTCAAATGAACTTTAACTTCTTATGATATCAATAGGATTCATCTACTCAATATGGGTGACCTACATACCAATTATGAGTTCCATCCATTTCCCCTATTGAATTAGCCTGCTTAAAAGGTTTTTCAGTGTTTGACTGCTATTGACCTCATATGACCTTTGAACTCTTTCAAAATCTAGAAAGATGGTCTATTCAATATGGGTAACATTTGTACCAAGGATAAGATATTAATCCAACTTGGGACTGCTGAGATAACCTGGTTACAAGGTTTTCAATGTTTTACCCTAGTTGATCTCATATGACCTTTGACCTCTTTCAAAATCAATATACATCTCCTCAATATGGGTAACATATGTTCCAAGTAAGATATAAATCCAAGTTGGGACTGCTGAGATAACATGGTTACAAGGTTTTCAATGTTTGACTCCTATTGACCTCATACGACCTTTGACCTCTTTCAAAATCAATAGGGATTATCTACTCAATATGGGTAACATATGCTCCAAGAAAGATATTAATCCACCTTTGGACTGCTGAGATAACATGGTTACAAGGTTTTCAATGTTTGACCCATATTGACTTCATGCCTTTCAAATCAATAGGGATCATCTACTTAATATGGGTAAGTTATGCTTCAAGTAAGATATTAATTCAGAGATAACACTGAGATAATGTGGTTACAAGCTTTGCGTCACACACACACACACATACACACAGGTGGGTTTTACGTTAAGTCCAAGGACTCCATTGAAATTTCCTTTGTCCTAACCCTAACCTGACAATACCCTAACCATTGTTCAAACATCTGAGGACCTTTTGTTCCTATTGAAATCTTCTTCCGTGGACCTGAAATTCCTTTGTTCAAGTCCCAATCCCCCACCCCCCCCCCACCCCAGGGGTCACCACTGCAATGAACACATCATAGTTAAAAGAACCCTACCTTCTTCGATTTTGAATTGTGCATTGACATGAACCGTTGCAGAAACCGCACTGATCCTCTTGTTACCGGCATAAAGGATGCATGTGTAGATACCAGCCACATCCAAGGTAGCATCCCTGATCAGCAGATTATCACCGATATGCTGCAATCAATACATAACAATAATTCATGTTTAAAGGCAATCAACTCTTGCCACAGGTTGGCTAGGAATCTGCTAGACAGATTGGTTGCAGAAACGGTTGTCTGTAATATTCACGTTGTCGTCAGAATTTGTATACCTTGAAGATACTTTCTATATTCCTGCCAATGCAGGATTGATCATTTGTATTTTATTCTTCAAAAGTGAACCAGTTTTTATGTCCTTATTTTTTACTTTCATGTGAAAAATTGGGATGACAAATGTTTAAAACAAAACAAAACTTTTTACCCAAATATGCAAGAAATCTGTGAAATTGGTCAGCTCTTTTGATGTTACGTACATGGCTTCAATCATTCACAAATTTTATGAAGAGGTAGAGAGTCTGCAGATAAACTATTCATTGGTACCACAATGATTTGGCCAAAAAGTGACTAAATTTAAGATGCATATTCTTTGCCCATTATACACATTAACGACCCATCTAGGAGGAACCTTTGAGCTATCTTCAGATTGGTTTTGATGGTCTGACAAAACTATCACATTCCTCAGTTCATGTTCTAAAAATGTATTCATTTCACTTGACTGGGGTGCAAATATATCTGGGACACCCTAGGATGTGCTTTCTGGATGTAGATTTATAGTTAGTGAATAACTGGGACACCCTAGTACGTGATTCCTGGTTGTAGATTTATTGTGAGCTGAATCACTGGAACAAACTAGGATGTGATTTCTGGTTGTAGATTTGAAGTCAGCTGAATAAATGTTACACCCTAGGATGTGATTCTTGGATGTAGATTTATAGTCGGCTGAATAACTGGGACACCCTAGGATGTGATTCCTTGTTATAGATTTATAGTCAGCTGAATAACTGGCACACCCTAGCATGTGATCCCTGGTTGTAGATTTATAGTTAGCTGAATCAGTGGAACAAACTAGGATGTGATTTCTGGTTGCAGATTTGAAGTCAGCTGAATAACTGGAACACCCTAGGATGTGATTCCTAGTTGTAGATTAATAGTCAGCTGAATAACTGGGACACCCTAGAATGAGATTCATTGCAGTGTCTTTATTATTTTCAATGTAACAAGAGCAGCAATGCCGCTGTATCTCCATATTAAGTGAAGATTTATTTATTTTTATTCCATGGATACACATGACATGTGATTCCTTTAGTGCAGTGGTTGATGTGAGGA
>JAODFY010145087.1:0-11133 GCA_027580055.1 Paracaudina chilensis | reverse complement strand
CTCCCAGGGTTTAACCCAATCTCAGGCCCCCCCCCCCCCGCCCCCAGTTTTATTTGTCATTCTCTCGGTTTCTGTGTAATATCCTTGGGCAAAATTGTATGTCTGAAATTTGCTCCAACTTATGATCGTTTAGTCTTGTAATCATGTTTCAATCATGTTCTTATAACTCAAACCTTAGACTCCAGCTCACGCTGCATTCCTATAGGCATATTTTAATAATTCTATGCGAGGCCCACATGCACGGTTAGAAAAAATAATACATTGGAAACGCGATCAAGCATAACTCATGCCCGGATGACAATGTAACCATAACGTGATTTTAGTAGCATGCAGTGCACACTATATCATAGTCGTGCACATGTATGCTTTACATACATACAGCAGTGAAAAGACTGTGTACTTATGGTTGTGAACCAAGGGAAGAAAAGAAATTTTGACCTAAAATTCATTTTTTTCCCCTGACATTTAATATTTCCTTTCCCTATAAAATAATTAAATTCTGATACCGTATATAAGTTCCAAGATATAAATTCACCAAAACTCCTCTGGTTTGGGATTTTATCGGCTACATGTTAATACATAACCTCATAATTTCCTCTTGTGATCATAATTTCATAATTTGTTTTAGAATTTATTTCTCACTAATATTTTTTTTACTTTCACCTGACATTTAATATCTTCCTTCCGTAAATATCAAGATTAAATCTGATGTTTGTTGCCATAATTGGTATGAGGAATATGATGAAAGGTTTTTAAGCTAATATTTCATACATGTACTGTGTTATATCCTGGAAATAGTAACCTAACAACAATGGCAAGATTAATCGTCTTGAATTTTTCCGGGCTTGGTTAAAACATGAAGTAGCAGCCATTAATGCTGTCAACTGAGCACAAGAAGTGTAGGCTTGATAACCAGTTGTTCATCCTAATGTGGGCAGACGCATCGGTCATATACATATCATATATATCATATATGAAACGGTCGCATTTATGAGAGCATCAATGCCTTTCACATTATTAAACTGGACTAAAGATGCTAGGCCTGAAATTGCATAAATGCCTGCGAGGCAGCGAGACACATGTAACAAAATCTGAATGTCACATGAGTCTGCCACTCATATCTACACCACATCTCAGGACCTCTCAGGATCTGAGCGGTTAATTTATAAGTGAAAACCCCATCGTCTTAGTGAAACACACCCACAAAACCTTGTACTTCTGCCCCTCAAGCCTCAGCAGTTTCTCACAAACTCTCAGGGCCCTGGGGGTTAACATTGATTACTGACAGCCCCATTGTAACACACACACACAAGAACCTTGTACATGTGTGAAACATAATCAAAGCTATATCCATCTCTCAAGTCTCAACCCTTTATCAGGGCCTTACATGTATAGGGCCCTGGGAGGATATTATGGATCACACACAACCCCATTGTCCCATTGAATCACATTAGATGTGACACTGAGGACTTTAAATTACTAAAACTCCACTAATCCCCCGGCATTCCATAATATAGTTATCCCTAAGTTATATTGTATCCTTGCTTTTATGCTTTAATATCAAAGGTGCAAAAGGGATTATATGCTTAACCTCTGCATGCATGATATCTACTGTACTCATGGCTGCTAATTAATCTAGACATTATGTTTCTTAAGTGCTTTTGGATGTAGGGAGGAAATTGGGTTATGTCAAATTCTTTCCTTTGTTTGGTCTGGCTGCCATTAATGTGGCCTTGAAACATTACTTTGGCAGTGACAGCTCATCAAATGCCACCTGCTAAGTATGTGCCCTTTCAATGTTGAGCCACTGATAAGCATATGATTCACTGGTTGACAAGGTTCAACTCTTATGCCAAAGCTGTTGACAATCTTTCTTTGACAATTCTGATTTCTCCCATGGAATTACAAGATTAGTGAGATTAATGCTCAGAGGGGCTCCCAAAATTTCCAAATGATGTGTCATCACTGAACGAAACAGGATGTCAATTGTTTAAAGTTTGACATTTGAGAGAGGCACAACAAAAAGCATGACGATGACAAAAAATCATTGGTATCACACTATTCTCCCGCACTTGATCTTGTTGTATCGTCTAAATGTACACTGAATCAATCTTAGACCCAACTGACGAGACTATGTAGACCCAACTGACGAGACTATGTAGACCCAACTGACGAGACTATGTAAAATATTGTGGTAGTTTCAACAGAAGCATTTTACATGCGATGACATTTAAATGTGGCTTTAGGGGCTATGCAGGGGAGCATTTTAGTGTCAGCAAATTGCATAGCAACTAGCAAAACTGCTAAATATTCAAATTTTAATTTTGTATAGCATTTGTAACATTTTGCATAGCAGCCACTGGATGTTTAGGAGATTGTGTGCGGGAGCGTGGCACACATCTGTGTGCAGCAGGGTGCCCTTTAATTTTACCCCAAAATGCAGCAGTGCCCTTCAAAATTCACAACAGCACATATACTACTGTATGCCCCTTTTGAAACTCAGGTTGAGCCCGGATATGGTGCAGTACCTTTAAGCTTCTATTAGTGTACTTAAGTTGAAAAATAAAGGCAATAGACTTCCATAGAATGCCAACATTTGAACAAATTATTTCCTGTGTATTGTCACTCATCTGGAGTGGTGGTGTACCACATAAGGGAGGAGTCACCATGCACTAAAACCCACTAGTTTCTCTTTTCCTGCCGAGCACTGTATCATTGGTGTTCGTTCTGCCGTTGTTTTCATACGCCTACAGCTTACCCTTGAATAAAATTTACTTTTGGACTATTTTCAGTTAATTAACCATCAAGATTGATTCTCCTGGGACTAAATCTAATTGCCTGGGAAATGCAAATACAATTATACTGCAAGCTCACTCACATTTGGGGTAAAGTGCATTATTATCCAAAATAATATAAAAGTTTAGCTCAGATGCAACAGAAAAACAAGATGATGAACTTTGCAAACTAGACTTACGAAAAAATATTATATTGCTATGAAGGGGGAATTATACTCCCAAAGGTAATAATGAAATGTAGGCCTACAGCAGATCACATGTACACTAAATTATATATTCAAAATTTGTTCAAAGGTTCGCAAAGGGACTCTTCCCTTGGCACTCCTCCCATGACAGCAATTACAAAAAAAGCGATGCCACACCTCCCTGCCCCCACAGCAAAAAATGTTTTTGGAACCAGGAAATTATGACAGCCATGGAATTCCTGGGTTAATAATAGTTATAAATCATTTCCACATTAAAGACAGTAAGATTGAATGTAGTTTGACACAGTAATCCTTCTCTTATTATCTGGTGCAAGCTTTCACAGTAAAATGTTAACAGCACTCTCAGAGTTGGTGTCAAATCCTTGTACTGTAGCTGAAACTGCTATCTTGAATAACATAGATGTTGGCATATATCTGGTTGGCTGTATACACTTTTCAAAATGCTTTATTAAAGTAATAAACAGGTTTTCAGCCCTGAGAATTACCATTCTTTCACCAAAAAGGAAATTTTGCCATGTTACCTTTGTTAGTTTTGATTAAAAGATGGGGTTGCAAGTAGCAAAACCCACCAAAAATCAGATTTTCTGTTGGCTCAGTTAGACACTTTTGAAACTATCAATGAACACACATCCCTGTTGAAATAACTTGAAATGCAAATTATATAAACACCTCAATGAGAAAGTTTACTTGCATGTTCATTAAATTAGGAATCTGTGAGTTCTCGGTGTCACCGGCAACTGAATGGATTCTTTACTTGCAACCCCACACCTTTAAAATACTCCCTGAATCTTTCACATAATCGTTAATCGCCCTACAGTATTTGCAAAAATATTAGGCCATAACTGTACGAGTGTTGCATTTTGTTGCCAAACTAGGCCAACAGTGTAGATATATATATATCCCCTTACTGAGGTAGTATATACTGTACATGTATATTATCCATCTTTTTAAAGAATATTGGGGTAATATACATTGTCAAACTGTAAACTGTATGCATAATGCATAACGATAAAAAATTGTTAAAAATAAAACCTGATTATTGCTTTAAGAGTGAAAATAACTGGTTTATGAATGCATACAATATGGTATAGCCCTTGAGCAAATCCCTTAAAATGTGTTTCTGCAGAGCTTTGGTTCTTGTTAATGAGTGTAATGATTGGTAAAATGAGTAGAGTTGTTGAATGAGAAAAACTGTAGAACGATTACAACTGACAATAAAAAGTCATATTTTGGAGGTTATAGTCTGATAATTAAAAGTCCAGAATCACAAACCAGTCAGTAAAATAAAGAATTAATAGTGACCCAAAGAAACAGGCCAGGCTGGACTTCAACTGATTAATTTTCTCGTCAAATATTAGATATTTGAAAGGTCGATTAGAAGGGTAAATTACTTTTGGGGTTGGAAAAGTCATTGAGGAAGTATTAACAGACCAGAATGGGTAATACCGGATACTTTAGCAGATACCCAGGTGTATGTATTACTGGCCATCTGCTAATCCTACGAAGTCACCATGGTAGCATGTTGCATAACTTTATCAAAGGTTTTATTTAATACAATGCAGTACGCATTTATGTCATAGTTTTTATAATAAGGAAGTTTGGTGTTGCACACAGGACTTTTTCCCACTCATTGTTTTAGGTATTTTGTTCACTCATTCCATAGATTATAATTTGATGATGAAACTCCCACAGCAGGTCCCTCTGGATATTTTATCCATCTTCCTGATGCTAGAATACATAGTGTTATTTTAGTCCACATACACCTGACAATCATAGGTTCCTGGGTCAAAGTAGTCCAACCAAAAATAGCCACTTGGTGACTGCCTGTAAAACACAAATCAAACAGATCCAAATCTATAAACATTGGTTTGAATGGCAAATATATGATCAAGTTACCTCAGCTGCTGATAACGGCAGATATGTATGGCTGGGTAAGTGGCTTAACGATGTAATGAATTTATAGCATCATGTTGACGAGTAATGAATCATAGCCTATACCACAGTGCACACTATGCACACTATCTGTATAGCTTATTAAGTATTTATCACCGATTGATATCCATTACATCACAAAATGTCTTGTAGCAATGTCTTTGGGACAAGCAACAACGCTCTGAATCATTAATATTCTACTTGGAAAAAAATCTAGGCTACACAGCCTAACACACATATTTGAATATGTGAAGGATCTTTGGTTCAAAAGTGTTGATGCTTTAAGTGATTTCCTCATGAAATTTTTGTTTAGTAGTAGCCCCCATGCATAGCAGCAAATGAGCTGACCAGTCTATCAGATTTCTAGCATATTCAGAGTTAGAGTTGTTTACATTTAACTTTCTTTAATATCCACACTTTACCGCAAACAGCTGAGCCAAGACCACAATGATTAACAAATCACAACCGTTGTTGATCTGTTTTAATTTCCGTCATGCGTTTCTTTGATGATTTTTGTTTTCTTCAAGCAAAAGCAAAACCAACTCAAGCGATCACAAATGTTCTCCTCATCTGCCCGGTGCATAACAATTATTCCGGATGCTTTCCCCATCAAAGACTTTGACACGGCGACAGGCGACACACACACGGTAGTTCTCAATAATCAAGATGTTTATAGAGAAAGTGTTGAAACATGTGTCCAGGATTAAACGATTGTGATTGGACATGGTTTAATTATTCCCAGGGTAAGCCTTCGACAGAGCAAGCCTGTTATTTTCATCAGATATATTTCTTTATATACAAAGGATCCATTTACAATAAAAGTGGAACTTGTGTCATGACTTTATCAGACGTGCATGGATGTTGCATCCTGTGTGCAATTCCAATTTGCCCTAGATTTAGAAACTGTGCTATGGGAAGTAAAATTTGCCTGATTTTCCAAATTTGCTAAGATTTTTCAGATTTCTCAAATTTTCTCAGTTTCTCAACCACGAAGGGTGCACCGAAACTAGATTTTTAGTTCCGTCCAGAACGGGAACTGCCCAAAACTTTCAAGAAGTTCCAGTCGTAGCTTACTGGCTCGAACTGGTACTAATTTATTTCTTATATTACAGTGATAATTTGTAAATTAGGACCTTCCAGAAATAATATAATGCCTCAAGGTGAGGGGCCCTTTGGGGACTTTTCGATGTTCAACTCAATTTTTATTAAAAATAAACACACCATCAACTTTAAATACTTCCCAACTGTTCCCAAATTAAAGTTATAAATACAGCAATTACAGATCTATACAGATTATGTGTACATTATTTGTTATCCATGTTACAGCAGAATGCTGAACTATGTTACTCTTTCAGTTTAATATTTAAAAACAGACGCCAAAGTGAATAATATGTTAATCTTTGTAGATTTTACTTTAAAGACTTGAAGCAAGTACACTGAAACTTGTGGCCATCAACAGCGATTGTTTTGTTGATTCCCCCATTTTAGTTTTGTACATTTCATCATCTGATAGTGTCCTTTTTACTACCTAATCGAGATGAGTAGTTTTATTAGGATCTTACGACAGATATCAGTTCACCCTTGCGAACATAAGGGTGGGGGTCAGACCTGCAAGGGGGATATCAAGTAAAGTGCAAGCTCACAAACTAGAGGTCAGATCCCGCAATCGTGATCTCCCTCTCGGGATGGATCAGACCCCCGCAAGGGGGATCAAGAATTATAATGTGGACATGCGGGGTATCAAGACCAGGAGACCTTGTGTTTTCTGGTGTTGTACAGAATGGTAGCATGCCTACTAAATATCACATCCAGGACGTTACACTAGACGGTTTCAACTTGGATATTAATCCCCAAAAATCTTGAATAGGTCACACAGCCTAGAGCTGAATTCATAAATGGTAGTTATTTTAATGCATAATTTATTTCGTTTTTAAATAATATTTATTTTAATTGTTATTATAATTATTTATTAAATATAGGATTTGGGTGTTCCTGCAACATTATACAAACAAAAACACTTTTGGGAGCCTATGACCTATGGCAGTACTAGGTCGGTTGTAAACTCTGTCCTACAACTCCTGAGGTTAATCTAAGCTCCTATACACTCTCCGCCCTCGAGTTGTATCACCAAAAACCATTATGTCAGACCACTGCTCTCACCTTAAACTTTCTCACCACCTGCTCTCCTGATAGTACTCCAAGAAAATAAGTTCTTAGGTTTGACAAAAAGTTGCCCTAAACATAATTCCACAAAACTAGATCTAATAACGTTTTATGGAGATACCTAACATGTGGTAGGTAGCAAATGTTAATCAACACTGCTCTCTAAGGAAGGTTGTTTTTTTCTGGGGGGGGGGGCAAATCAGAGAATTTGCATTCCTGAGACATTTAAGGATCAACTATTCCATTTTTTTCCCTCCATCTTTTAAAATTGTTTTGATAATGTAGAATACATATCAAGGACAAGTGTCTTGAGGTCAGCTGTCCGGGGGAAATATGGTATATATTTTGCAGGTGGGGCTTTATAGGTAGGACAAACAATTCTGAGCGACTGAATCAAACCTAGGAAGTGGTGTAACTATCTGGAAGGTAATACATGTCATATCCCATATTAAGAATGCACGTCACATCCCATAATATGAATGTCACATCTCATATCAAGTGCTCATACACGATATATCATTCCAAGAATACATGTCACATGTCATACCAAGAATACATGTCATGTCATACCAAGAATACATGTCACGTCATACCAAGAATACATGTCACTCGCTATACCAAGAATACATGTCACTCGCTATACCAAGAATACATGTCACATGTCATACCAAGAATACATGTCACTCGCTATACCAAGAATACATGTCACATGTCATACCAAGAATACATGTCACATATCATACCAAGCATACACATGATATATTATACTATATACCAAGAATACATGCAACATACCTCACCAAGAATACATGCAACATACCTCACCAAGAATAAATATCACATCAAAATACTAAGAAAAAATATCACATCAAAATACTAAGAAAACACATGTCCTTTATACCATACCTCAAATGCAATATTCTTCAATTTGTTGTTCAAACAGGAAGAGTCGAACATTCCAGCCATGATTTTCAGGCGATTGCCGGGGGCGATGCCCTGACGCCCATTCAGGGAGCAGAGCCACCATCCTTCCAACCCCCCTGTATTTTGCTCGATCACTGTTATGACGTCCCCTTTACGGAACTCCAACTCATCCGGGGCTTCTGCCGAATTGTCGTATATTGCCTTGGCAAGAACATTCTAATGAAAAGGAAGAGAGAACAGGAATTATAAAGTATTCATTTTGTTACATTCAAATAATATCACCAAAGTTTATGTTGGGCCATACTGTAATATTCATTCAAGTAATCCTTAATAATCTAGTAAATGACCTTTTTGACCTTTGAAAGCTTTGCCCCATTTTGGAAACAGCCAATTACAAAAGTTTTAAATAATTCCAAAGAGCAATTAAAACTAGAAGAATTGGCCATGGTCATAGTCCAACTATGATATAACGGGATGTCATTCAATAGACAGTTTTTCATCATTCAATACATTCAGATCACCCATTAGTGCCAACGATCCATTTCATGTGACACCAAATAATTATTTGTCAAAGGAAGCTTTTGTTTCAGCTTGTAACAACAATTCAAATTTGACAATTGAACCCTCAGTGAAAAGACAATACCGCCCTTGGTTTAACAATATGTAAGGTGAGGACTCCTGTGGGGGTCATGTCACGCTGGATGATTCCTGAACCAGCAACAACGGTACATTTGTCACTCACCATTTTGGGTATGGTTGGAGACCGTTGGAAATGACGCTGAACCAATGCCCTTTCATGGCACCGATAGCACCTGCTAATCACCATTACCACCAGTGATATCAGACACCAAATACTATCTCGCCTAGGGCATCTGCTTGCTCTCACACCGGCAGAGAAAGAATAGTCCTTAATCCCTGCTTGGACAGACTCTTACCCAGCGATCAAACAAGCAATTAGAGACTTAGCTTGAAAACACGCTGGAGGGGAGACCTCATAGTAAGACAACGGCAGATACATGGATGTAGACATGACTCACTCATCAAGGGGTTTGCAGAATCAATTGAGGGACCAGCACTGGCACACATTCTGTCGGGTTCTGTTTCCCTCCAGAATGCAATGGGGGAGTGTTGATGTAACTATAAAAGCGAGCAGCTAATCCACGAGTTCATCTGCGAGGCCATCTATAAACAATTTAATAAAGGGGAGTTGATCTCCCCTCTAGGGTAATCGGTTCAGCGGCGAGGCAATAATGAATCCATGTGAAACATGTGGCGGCATTACATCTACGGGGATGATTAACATCTTTGCTTCCTTACGGGAGACATAAACGACATTATACATAACCTTGCCGTGACAAAGCATTGTAAAAGGGAATATAATAAAGGCAAACATTGCTCTGTAGTATTAATGAAGCATTATGAAAACCGAAGAGGGTGGAGAGGGCACATGACTCGTCTTCTCTTTTGCCAAAATTGATAATGTTAAAAGATGAATTGAATATTAAAAGATGACCCAGTTTGGGATGACCCAGTTTTGGGATGTGTGGGAGGAGTGACTGGGCCAGTTTCCTAAAATCACAGCTGCAGTGAACCACTAATCGTTACTGTACTTGCTAATGCAATTTTGATGGTGAGCTAGGGAGTACATTATAAATATAAATTGTTACAGTAGTTCTGAGGATAACCAAAGACAAACCATGATCCCGGCACAATGCCATTTTGTGGGTTTCTATAGCTGTCTAAATTGCTCTTGCTTTGAATACCTAAAAGTACTCATGGAAAGTCCCTATAGCCTATAGGGCCTACTCACAGATTTTTAAAAGCCTGAAGTCAAATTCCTCATTCCCATGCAAAGGATTTCTGCCATCTCCTTTCTTTGGTATCCCTGTGTTTAAATCACAACAAGCAGGATTTTCAATGAGGAGGGATTAAATCAAAGATACATAGCTTGGGTGTCCCAACTGTGCTACACTGACCAAAATTGAACTCAGGGGAATCCTCAGGGAGAGAATGTCTATATATCAAGCCACTGGCCTTCAAGAATGTAAACACACCAACCCCAGAACTTAGCCTAATTCTTTAATTAATAATGTCCAGTGATATGCAGTTATAGTTCCAGTAGTAAATCAGTTAACAAGGTACTAGATGCTCTGTTTGTTTAGCCATTAAATGTAATGCACTAGGGTATTCCAATGTGCTTCCAGAATTGTATAATTTTTAAGAGGGGATATCACCTCATGACCACTTTTTTAAAAATTGCCAATTAACGTCAACAGCATTGTGTTTGCAGAATTTATGAGAAGCAAACCAGATATCTAGGGCTTAAAGCATTCATCATGACTCATGATCATTTTGGCAGTAGGGTTAGGATCATTCCCGAAAGATGATCACAGATATTCACATTACAAATAGGCTGATCCCAATCCTGCAATTTGTTGGCTCACAAGGGAAGAAGGCATCAAAGTTAAACAACCACAAGTACGCTAGCAGTCAGCTATCAAGACTGGTCAGCTCATTTCATGTTATGTACAGGAAGGTGGTGAAATTCATTTTGGGAGGAGAGTCTACTCCTTCAAAGTTTAAAATAATGGGATTTTATCAGATTTCCCCTTTACCTACAGTTTCCTATGCACTATATTAACTGGGTGGGTTATTCCCTGGGTGTCATGCAGCACCAACTAAAAAACTATATAGAGTAATCGAGTAAAAGTAAAAATACAAAACAAATACTGCATCTAATTTAAATCCAGAAAACCCAGATGTTTTGTGATTCCTCAAATTACTTTTTTACTCTACTTTACTCTTACTTTACTAATATAATGTAGGTTCCTCATACTCACAATGACCTGTGACCACGTAAAAAATAAATTGGGTTATCTACTCAGTACGGCTGACATGTATACTAACTATTTGTTTCATACAAGTTTCCCTATTTTATTAGTTAGCCCAATTACAAGGTTGCAGCACTTGACCCATGCTGACAGCAAATGACTTTTGGCCTATTAAGAATCAATGCATGTATAATGGTAGAGCATAATTGATCATAACTATGTTTACAACCTATGACTAATTTATATAATTTTAATCGATGACAAGTGCAAGAAAGAAATTAA
>JAODFY010144976.1:0-11134 GCA_027580055.1 Paracaudina chilensis | reverse complement strand
CCCCCCCCCCCGCACCATCGTGTGTCTACCAAATGAGATTTGTTATACCGATAAAACATTTACATATTCGCAGATTCCCCCTCCCCCTGAAATGTCGCGCCCCGTTGCGCTCCTATATTTTGAAGTGACTATTTTGCGGCAAATACATTCCACTAATGATGCACGCATTCCAGTAATGATGTACCGGTACGGTATCAGTGACATGAGCGCGTTATATAAATTCTGTTTTATGGGATGTCAGTATTATTATTACCCCGTCGTCTGTATGAAGCAAACAGCAGGTGTATTTTGTGCGAGTTTATTACAGCAGTTTGGTATATGATACAGAACCAATTTATCTCACATTAAGTTGTAATTAAGACACCGTCTCCTAGTCCTGAACGATGAAAGTCCTTACTTAAGCTGGTTTTCCTAAGGGGCTGGTTTGGGGTGGCAGTGTCATAATTTGTCTGACGTTGGAACGACATGTTTCATTTACGCTCTTGTATATTGTTTTTAAATTTATGTTGCAATAATTTTGCTGTGTGTGATTTGCGCCCAGATTATTCATGTATCTTTTTCTTTGTGTAAATATAACTTTGGTGTAAATTAATTATTTAACTCGCGTATGATTTTTTCCCCTTTGCATTCTTCCTTAACTGTTGCTGTGGTGATTGTTGTTAAGGGGGTCAACAACTCACAAAACAACTCCCCATGTTTTTACCGACCTTTCGTCAGCATTACATCAGCGTATAACTATTTAACACCATGCTAAATGATCCTCGCTTATTATAGATCTATTGCAGGCACCAATGTTTGCTATGCAAACATGGACTGCGACAGACAGGTCGAGCCCCGGGAAAAATAATTGTTTCACCATTTTGAATTCTTCATAAACTAATGTTATATTCATGAGCGTATGAAGATTTGTGTTATCCCAGAGTGTAGGACGAGATAGGCAACTGTTTCATTTTATGTTGCATGTAAGCATGGGATCACCGGCAGCAATATTGAAGCAATAATCAGGGTTTATTGTTAACGGTATTGTCATCATTATACCAGATCATATATAGTTTGAAAATGTATGAAAGATTCATAATTTGGAACAAAACTTACCGATATTCGTAAAAAAAGAATACAGATGAATTATGCTTATATCGCCTCAATTCTCGGGCACAAAATGACATGCGCGCTTCAGTCCAGTAATGTTGTATATACCAGAACGTGAGACGCACGATAACGCGAACGATTACTATATCTAGTTCAAAAACGTTCGGCGACAAAATGCATCACTGATGTTCCAGTTTCTTCGTAAATAATTCAGGGAGCTTTTAATTATAACCTACAAGGGATTCGAATGGCAACATCTTTCGGTGTAACCCTGATTATTGCTTTAACGTTGTTATGTACTACCAACGTACATCGGAGGAACAGTTTACAATCACGCGAACTCTTCGGGGAGACATGTGACGCGCATCTGTGTACAGTCATATGACGTCCTGCGTAATATTCTGCGACGCGCATCTGGGACAAGAGAACAATCACGTGACCGCATATGAGGGGGGCGTTTCGCACCGTATTACAATGGTCGAAAAGTCAAACCAGATGGCCAGTAATAATAAGTGCGGGTTAGCTGTATACGCTTAGACTGACAAGTGCGCAATCATGCGAGTACATCTAAAAACCTTTAAAAATCCGACGACGCGCATCTGTGGACAAGAATACAATCACATGACTTCATATGAAGAACAAGGAAAAGCGTCTCTGACAACTACATATTTATGCGACTACATTTGAAGACCTAGTATACGCATCATCTACCAAACTATTCAAAAATCATGCGACGCTGATTACATGAGTACAATCAGGTGACCTCATCCAAAGACCCTGCTTCGAGCACCTCAGGAGGCGTGTAAAAACACTACGCTAAGCCAGAAGTGCCAAGGCCTGAGACCTACGCAATAAGTATCTGCAAACTCAGAAAAGTTGATACATCATCACAACATCCATTGAAGCCAGCTTGCAATAAACAGGCCACGCTCGTATGCTAATATAAATGTAGGAGTGAGTAACGTATTCGTTCCAGGCGTAGAGCTGATGCGCACAAAGAAGAAATTACGTCATAGCAAAAAGCTTACGCATCGTAACCTTGATTACCAGACTGCACAACAATGCGACGTGCATACAAGGAACTGAACTCATTCAGAAGAGATCAATTTACATCTTGTATACGTGATGCTTACACAATAAATTGAAAGTCTTTTTTTTTTCAAAGTTATAAATTGCTTCACTTACTCCTGATTCAATTTTATCGCGTATATGATACAAGACTCGAGATTTGTATATTTACAGTTGTAAAGATACGGCATAATGTTTTTTATTTTACTGTAGTGCCACCATTGTGTTATTTTTTCAATGGGAAACATAAATTGATTTTTTTCCCTCCTCTTACTCCGAAAGACCATAATTAACAAACCGATAAAGATTCATGCCTCCTTTAATTAACTCTAATAAATCGCATCATAAACTCTGTACATATTTCTTAATATATACTACATGTTCCTTTACCCGTGTAGATTCAAATCGTCTCTCGGCTATGCCGTCACCGATAGTTTAAAATATTAAACGCATAAATATATTTATATATGCATATATATCTTTTTTAAGTATTTCCTTTCCCGTTGAGCTAAATAATGTTCTGTTTCATTTTACTTGAACACGTTTCTGTTTGGCTTGATATCTCTCCGAGCTCCTTGTCTTATAGTAGAAGGTGTGTAAATCAAAGCATCGTACATTTTAGTAATATATGGGTCGGTTGCATCAAAAGCCAGGCCGCAATTAGTTAATGGAAGCGGGTTTTCGTGAAGGGAGGGGTTGGAGTACCATGCCAGTGACGTATCCTTGCCTGCTGACGAGAGTAAGCTGCGGCGACGGCCCTGGAAGAACATGAGCCGTTGGTATGCTCTCGGAATTATGATGAAAATCACATACGCAAGTAACGGATACGGCTCGTATCAGATCCTGGGTCGATGCAATACTGCACCAAGGCGGATCGAGAAATTTGGTAGATTAATCAGGAGGCAAGGCAACAAATCGAAGAAAAGACATATAAGATCGCGCGTGGTTTCATCACATGATCGCGCGTGGTTTCATCACATGTGGATGTGATGAACTGAATAGTTGTGGGATATGCCGTTTTCGGCAAAATTCTGCATTTCACGTAAAGGTACTGTCATGTATTTGTGTCATAAATTTACTAAAGGGCGGTACACACGGTCAAATTTTGTTGGATCAAACCGCGCCTTCCCTTAAGTTATTTATTACGACACATACAAATTATTATGACACGGGCTGAAATCAAGCTCACGCGCTGTGTTTGATCCAACAAAGTTTGACCGTGTGGACTGGCCTTTAGACTTTGTTGCCACTCGTGGCACTCATTAGTGATCATTTGAGCTCAGAAAAAAATCGTTAATTTTGATGAAACATTAAAATGGAATTTTTTCCAAAAAGTGACTGGGATATACGATCGTTCACGTAATTCCGGATAAAAACAATTAAGTAGAATAATTTTAAATAAATTTCCGGACGAAAAGACTGACATCACCTTTAATTAAGTAAAACCTCGAAAGGCCTAAATGTGACTATACTGCTAATAATTTTAAGAAATTGGACCTTTTAACGTCATCGGTTTCCCATGAACACATAGACTCTACTGAGTCTGATCACCGAATCGAACCCCTACCCCCACCAACTTGCTTCCTCCCTTCCCCGTTTCATTTTCTCACTCGCGGATCTCAGGGTTCACAGACCGAACGAGCAGAGGGGCCAACAGATTTGCGGGCGACAGGTGCGTAGGGGCGTCAAACGTGAGATGAATATATGAAAGGAAAATATCTAAAATTGGTCGAAACGCTTTTACAAAGGCTAATGAACACACTGCAGGTTCATGATTACACGTAATGAGATCACGATATGCGGTCAAAGGTTCGATGAGAATAAACGTCCACATACGCAGCACTTAGTTATCTTGCTAATGAAAGTTTCCCGACGTCATCAAAAATAATATAGATTATACTGATAAATTTAGATATTGTTGTTATTTGTGAGAGGATATATTCCTTGATATTATTAAAGTAAAATTCAAACGTTTTCATTCAATATTTTACGATTTGTTTAAACTACATAACAATAAAGGTATAGGCGGATTTTTTCACTTGTCAAAAGAGATTTCATTTGCGCGCTCCCTTGACACCATTAAATGGATTAGAACTACACACGTTACTTCGCTTAAAAAAAAAAAAAAACAAGAAGCAGTCAAAATACTGGTGGGATTTGAACAATATTTGTTTCTTTTGCCACTTGCACCATGACAAACATGTGTATAACATTACCCTTAGCAAAGGGTATACATAGTGACGGTGGGGAGTACAACTGTTTATGGTTTAGATATTACAATATAACAAATATATTGATAATTCTTTTATTAAATGACAGAATAAAGATTCCTTGTATTTAGCTTTACCTGGTAAGTATAAAATGGCTGACCGAATATATCACATGGATGTAAGGTTTATGTCCTTCCGATGTACAAATAAACCTCAACCTTACAGGTTTAAGAACTGGAGAGGAGGGTCCCTAGCTACACACCGTCATTTCCAAAGTTACACGAATCAATAGGGAGTAAACAGGTGTCCAAAACACGGTGTCCAAAACATGCAGGTGAACGTGCCACCAATTTGTATAAGAGATCAAATTAATTAACTGCCGATAATAACTTATACCGTACATGTTTGGGTTTGTTAATGATGTTAGTTTCGGCCATCGGTATATAGCGACGGTACCCATTTAGAGATGCGTACCACCTAGTATCACGAATATGTTTCCTGAATTTGGTTGAGTATTTTTTCCAAGTGAATTGAAGTGCATGGCGGCCCAGTTGCTGAAAAACCTTTAAAAAAATAGTCCAGTGAAATCCAAACTATGATTAGAATGAGATATGAACGTTAGATACATTTTCAATTTCATTAAGAATTGGGCAACATGTGTGACATCACAGTGTATCACACAATGTATCCAGAAGCTGTTATTTGTCTGTTTTTTATTTCTAGGAATGCATTATCTATAAATTAAAATAGAATATTCGAGTGGTAAATTTGTCTTCTTTATAATGTTTTACTTTTAAAATTTAGTGTTTTTTATTAAATAAAAAGAGCATGGTTTACAGTTGGGTCACCAGAAAATCTCAGCTGGAGGCCAGTTCGGTTCACATCTGTCTCACGGAGGCATTATATGCATACAGTGGTCTATATATGCATACAGTGGCAAGTAGTTGGTAGATGTGAGCCGAGGCTCATTATTCAGCCAAAGTTAACTTAAATTGAACATGCTCTGCTACAACTATAGCCTAATCTTAAGAAATATCTTGACTTTACCCTGAAAATATATAGATGATTATATAATAGTAGTAATATTTGCGATCTATGTTAAAGGAATGGGATGTTTGATAATAACAGGTAAACCAAAAAGCAAAGAAAGGGCACTATTTAATGGAAAAAAAAATGTTTGAACTTATGTTTTTTTTTATTTTCTTTGCGGAGATTTATTTATGTCTTAAACATATGTTTTATTAAGGAGGTTTATTGCTTTGATTTCGAGATAGTCCACGGCGGCCATCTTGGATTTATCTGCTTATACCTGAGTGGCGATACGATATTAACATTGAACTCTTTTAAACTATAGAGAGGCAAATACTTTGTTGTACTCGAAGTTTAGTTTATTTCCAGATGGTATATTTATTTAAAGCTGTTTTTAAGTTCTATGGCGGCCATTTTGGATTTCTCGAATTGCCCTAAGGATGATATTACAGACCCACCTGTATAACGTTTGGTGCCACCTCACGAGTAATAATCAGCAAATTAAAAAAAAAATGAAAAGATCATCACAACCCTCTCCGTTGCCGGACTAATTGAGTTGAGCGGAAGGAAAAGTACATCATATTGGGAAATCATTAGGTTACAACATATATCACCTTTCGCTGAGACTTTAAATTATAGTGAAATTCAAGTCTGACGCCAGAAATATTAATCGAAATTAATCTTCTCTGTTGATGGAATCTAAGGAGCAAGTTACTGTATTTTGCAATCGCAAAGGCATGCGCATTAATGATTCAGAGTATACGATACATTATAACACTATATATAGTGAAATAGATTGAGTCGGTCTTTTCTTACATTTGCACTACAAATTTTTGTTATAATAATGTACTGTAGGCCAAATAACCACACAAAAAATGACACACAAATAAAAACAGGCGAAGAACTGGAAATCATATTTACTGTACTCCGTGAGCTTCGTTCTCGTATGGTTTTGTGTTTTCAATGACAAGCACAAGAACGCCGTATAAAGTAGCCTAATATAACAATATCTTATTTTCTTAAAATAAAACCGTCTCATTTTAACTGTTCCCACTTTAACTGTACTAAAATCCTTGCCCTCGTTTTGTAAACCCTTTCGGTTTGTCCCTCTCTGTAATGTGCCTGACTTAATGCAATGAACTACAATTAGTTGCATTTAACGGCTTGTTTACTTAGGTAGAGTACACGCTTGTCTAAAATCATTCCACCCTTTCCCCTCTGACAAATGCGTTGTGATCAATTTGATTATCGAAGGTTTACGACA
The DNA here is from genome assembly GCA_027580055.1 of Paracaudina chilensis. NCBI lineage: Eukaryota > Metazoa > Echinodermata > Holothuroidea > Molpadida > Caudinidae > Paracaudina > Paracaudina chilensis. The sequence continues at coordinate 4,474 of JAODFY010144976.1, read as the reverse complement.
CCAAAGTTCCGCGGGTAAGTCGACGAACCTTTCGTCACTAACTATTCTCGGCACACATTTGCACTATACCCTAGTTCATGCTTCTTGCTAATTGTTGCTTTTTTCCCTCCAAACGTCATGGTAAATGGCAATCTATTAGAAGAGTGAATCAGATTTTGAGAGATTCAACAAATTCTCTGAAAACAGAATAGAAATTTTACAACCTCATCCGCTTATTCCGCATGCAACCTCATCCGCTTATTCCGCATGCAACCTCATTCGCTTATTCCGCATGCAACCTCACTCGCTTATTCCGCATGCAACCTCATTCGCTTATTCCGCATGCAACCTCATTCGCTTATTCCGCATGTAACCTCATTCGCTTATTCCGCATGCAACCTCATTCGCTTATTCCGCATGCAACCTCATTCGCTTATTCCGCATGCAACCTCATTCTCTTATTCCGCATGAAAACTGACCTAAAAAAATCGTATCCTAGATTGCTCTGATTAGCAGAAAACGAAATCCTCCAAAACGTGTTTTGCCGGCGGATAAATCCAGGCTACTTATCCTAGCACACAAATTAGTATGACTGATGAATATTTGGTTGAAGTTTTTTATCTACGTCTTTGTTTTTCAGTAAACTGAATGAACTTACGTAACTTACGTATTGTATAACCACACAGTTGTGCAATACAAAAAGTACAGTACATAAAAAGTACAATACATTTAAAGTACATGATCAGGATGCACTAAAGGAAACCGAATTCCTAAAGCCCGGAGGCCTGAGCACCCTAAACATAAAAACTAACTAATCATACCTAAAATCAATAAATATCTGACAAAGATAAAAAATAAATCTTAAATAATGCCATTACTGAATGACTGGAGGGAGCCAAAAAGGAGCATGGCAAGGTAGACCGCACTCTAGAGAAAGTATGCAAATGCTTAAAGAGGAGAACTTCACTATGACGAGTATTAACAGATATGGAATTAGAAATAGCAGAACAAACAAATTTTTCATATAGGTACCTGGCGACAAACATAATTAGCAGAAGATTATTCCTGTTAGAGAAGGAATACCAATTTATACTTTGTAATCGATTATTATAAGTCATCTGACGTCTTATCTGGCACAGAATAAAACGTCCTCTGGACCCCCTCCAGTCGGTTCTCTTGGTCAGATTCTGAGGTCCCCAGGCAGGTAAACCATACTCAAGTACAGGTACAACATGGGATTAAACAAGTAAGAGGCGTACTTCCTTATTCAAACCAGCTAAAACAGCGTAAGAAAACAAGCAATTTGGTAACAATAGCATTACAATGAAGATTCTAGGAGAGTTGGCTGTCAAAAGATTACACCAAGATAAACATGAGATTTGTCAGTGGCCATCTGAGAGCCGTTGAGAGAGTAGTGCTGTCTTGGAATATTCTTTCTCCAAGAAAGTCGCATGTGTTTACTCTTTTCCACGTTGATTTCCATTTTATTGTTGTGGCACCAATCGCGGACTTTATAATACAGATCGTCTTGTAATCTCCTGGAACCCTCACTGTTAGAAACAAACTCATAAATTAAAGCATCATCAGCAAACAAAGAGCAATGTGAGTTCAGGTTAAAATAAAAAATATCATTCATAAAAAGAACAAAGAGAATAAGACCAAGTACACTACCCTGGGAGACCCCAGATCTGACTTTAAACCGATTTATAATGACTGCCCTGGTAATGCACACGCTGCGGTCTATTGCACAAAATAAAAACCTGAATCCATGTCCAAACAGGACCGGTGATGTTAAATTGTTGAGAGAGTTTCTGTAAAAGAATATTATATGACATTTTATCAAAAGATTTGGAAAAATCTAAAAATATTGCACCAATAAGCCGTGGATTAATTAGGTCAAGAGTACTAGCCCAAGAATATGAGATCTTACACAATTGGGTGTTACATGAGTTTTGCGGGATGAAACCATGTTGACACTCAGTCAACATGTTATTGGATTGCACATTATTGCCCATTATTGGATTGCACAACAGGTTGTTGGATTGCACATGTTGAAGGATGGCACTGGAAGAGTTCACAAATAATAGAAGGGCAATTAGTAAGGGTAAGGTCTATATAGTTACACATTTCAGCAGTTTCTCCCATCGTATGAATTGGGGTAACATTAGCACAGGAAGCTGGCCAGTATTAAACGAACAAAGGAAAAGCCTGTACAGAAACAGGAGACAACACACTGGAAGATTCTTTAAGTAGCAGTAATGTCATCAGGGCCAGCAGACTTATTTGCGGGGAGCTGGTCAAGTACTAAATTACGAATATCGGCCACATAAAAAATCAGGTTACTCAGGGATGGGATGGGTAATTAACAATCAGGGGGAATGAAAATTGGGTCCTTTGCAAAATATGTGTTGAAAGCTGGCTTGTGCAACTTTAAAACGTGACGGAAGGTCAGATCGCCGCAAACTGCGAACGAAGGACCAAAAACGTTCGTAACTATCAGCAAGAGGTAGAAGATCATTAATGTACGCCCAATAAGCCTTGCTAATTTCAGATTTAGTGTAATTACGAAATGTCTTGTAGGTGGCCCAGTGGACGGGTGAATTGTTTTTTTTTTAATGAAAAGCCGGCGTTTCTAATTCTGCAAAACCTCTTTCGAAAAGATTGAACTTGTTCCATTCAACTCGGCTTCATCTCGTTGAATGGAACATTCAATCTTCTATTAAATATTTTCAACTAATGCACTCATAAACATTCATAATTCTGTATACTATTGTCTGGTTGTCAGTGAAGCTATTCTATAGGTAAAATTATCTATATATTGATCAATGACTGATAATAATGTTAAGACGACATTACCCCTTTAGCGTATTGGCACAGACAAATTACCATACCTTCATTGTTTACATCTTTTGCTAGGAGGGGAGGAATATCACTGTCAGTGTATCGCCCTGAAAACTGCATTGGCGGAGGAAGTTTAAAACCATCAAGTAAACCATGGATTTTATGGTTTAAATCACCTTAAATTTTCACCATTTTCACAGCATCTGTAGTCCAATATAGAATATACATCTTCAATGTCTTCATGATACCTTCTTATTCGTCTTTAAGAACTATATGCCGACGGTTAACTTCTAATCTAAGATCTAATCCAGCTCACATTACCCAGGTGTACTCAGGTTAAACGCCGAATTGTTTCTCAAAGGTACTTCTGACTTTGAGAAGCAAAATATGAATATATATCTCTCAGTCTGCTGGTTTAATCACTCATATCAGTGCATTGTACGTCCAATAAAACAACTATATTCTACTCATTTTGCAAATTGTAACACTCATTAGCGAGAAATGAAGCTCAGAAACACACTTTACGCGTTATGTTCGGCGACAAATGATATGCATCAACTGATTATTGTCACTATTTTATACATGTGCATTTTAAAAATGGCCAAAATCCAGATGAAAATTTCAACTGGCAAATGCGTATTTTAGAATTTTAGAGGAATGTTTTACCCCCCCCCCCCCCAAAAAAAAAAAAAATAATAATAATAGGTGATGTGCCGTGTCAATGAAGAAAAATTACACTCACTGATGAAAGTTATATTATAAAAACATTTTGAGTTGTTTAATCAGGTCACAGTTTCAATTTTATAAAGAATCTGGCAACATTTTTGACATCGCAATTGCGCAATGCATCCGGAGGCTTTTGTTTTTCTTCATTTTAATTTTAATTTAATTGGTGATTTATTCAATTTAATTAGTGGTTTTTCTTGAAATATATTATGTACCGGTATAGAAATAGAACCACAATAAAATTTTCAAACAATATTACACATTTTAGCATAACATTTCAACGTGGTAAAGAAAATAGCATGGAAAATATAAAGAAAAACAAACTTTTTCAGCCAAAGTGCCCTGATGACATCACAAATGATGCCAGATGCTTAACTAAAATAAAAATTTAATTTGATATCAAAAATCAATATCTCAACAACCAGATATGCTAATCTAATGGGACTTTCACCATTGAGTGTAGTTTTTCCTCCTTTTTTTTTTATCAGTCCAGTTTTATTCGTCACCGGTGTATCCCTTTATGACCACGTGGCACATATTATAATTAACTATAGTGTAGTAATGAGGTAATACAATTGTTAAAACATCTTTAAATGTCCGACAGATCGAAACTAACTGCCAACAGACGTTTGAAGTGCGCACGTTTGAGACAAACGCGAAAATCGCCTATACCTATACAGCGCTGTTACGCGTGAGTCAACCAATTATAGCCTTAAAACAGGAAGCCGCATGGGCGGCGTTCCCCCAATATTTGATGGCATAAATAAAAAAAATTGCTATGAAACAGAAAACAAGGGGTGAGATTATTTATCCAAATCGTATATGAAAAATCAAGACTTCTTAGGCCGAATCCAGAGGGCTCAACGACCGCATTTGGTCTTGAAGCCCTCGGTTGAGAACCACTGGCCTATATAGCAAGTTGTCACTC
>JAODFY010144865.1:0-11138 GCA_027580055.1 Paracaudina chilensis | reverse complement strand
TAAAATTATGCCTAGAAATGGTAGTAAAAACGTTAAGGCGAAACAACTTTTTCTCCTTAACGTCAATTTCCACTCTCATATTGTTCAATTTCGCCCAAGCGCTGGATTTAGAGATTTATATATATATATATATGCCCAATTAAATTTGTTAAATATGGATGCCTCTACCATACCACAGTCAGAATTGTCACAGTGTATACAGGGAAGTCATTTTATTTTTCAAAGTCATCGTCCCTGAAACAAAATATGTGAATAAGTCAATTCATTATTAAATGTGATGGAAGAATTAATTGACAGCCTGGAAAATGTCACAAAAAATTTGTGTACAACATGAAATATATGAGAGGAGGACGACAAACTGTCACATTCAACCATCACATGACTATAACACATTCAGTTCTGGAGAAAATAATGTAACTCATGGACAAGTAATTACAATATATACATATGTAAAATACATGACATAACCATACTTTATAACTTCCGAGATATGATACAAATAATGCATAATAAAAACATTAAACAACATATACATCATAGCATATATATACTTTATATTATGATACAGGAATCTTCTGCCTCAACAAGCTTGATGAACTCCTGAAACTGGTCAGCAATCCAACAGTGATGAAGGAAGGCAAATGGGTGGTCCAGAAATATATAGAGCGCCCTCTGTTGGTATACAACACCAAGTTCGACATCCGACAGTGGTTCTTGGTGACTGATTGGAACCCACTGACGGTTTGGTTCTACCGGAACTGTTACCTCCGATTCTGTACACAGCCATTCTCCATGGATAACTTTGATGCGTGAGTATTTAATGTTGAGGCGGAATTTGAGGATGTCATTAGATCATTGTTTAATTGGTTATTTTGTTCGGGAAAAGCATCTTTTCTGCATTTAACTGGTTATGTTTCAGAAATGGAATTGTGGTTTATTTTGGTAATATCCTATACAGAGGTTTCTTACACCCTGTGAATATGTGGTCAGAGGTTGTTTTATTTAGATGGTGATCACCAGATGGAGATGACACACTGTAGTTATGAGCCATAGTCTTGCTAAAAATCCTCCCGAGGTCAGTCCTACTCCATCCTCCTACCCCCTTCCTGGCCCCTTCCCCAACAACAAGACGAAACAGGCATTGTTGTTAAATGTGGTACTTCCAACTGCAACCAGATCTGTGAGATTACCTAGCATGGATGCACTCTGCAGGTTATGAATGAATTTGTAGAAAATGTGGATGACCAATTATATGCCTCGATATGTCGAGGCCTGAGAGTCTCTGTTCACTTAAGAGGATCTTGGAAAAGCATCTGGAATTAATATCAATAAAACGATCCCATGTGTCTCGTCATTGGTTTGGTCTAATGTATCAAGATGAAAGATGTCCTGGAATATCTTAAAAGTGTCGTATTTGATACTTGTCCGTTTGAAGCGGCAAGCAGATGGAATTTGCAAATGGATGTAAGTTGAGGCCGGTGATAAACCAGAAAAAAACGAGAGACCATCCAGTTGAGACGTCAAGTGAATTGAATAACAAGGCACAGCAAATTGACTTCAAAAATGGAAAATGAATCACATTTTTCAACAATAGAAAATTCAAATTGCACCAATATTGAAATGAGCTTAATAAACCCCATTCTTGTTTAGTGACAGGTAGTATGCAACATTGATAAATTCCATTGTTAAAAGGAAAGTTTAGGCACATATTTTACAAGTACATAGGATATTTGAAGCTTCTAATCAATATATTTTGGCTCAAAGGAAAATTCATGAAAACTGACAAAATGCAGGATTGAATGTCCTTGAGTCTATTTTGACTATATATCAACTATATATCAACTTTATATCAACTCCCTGTATTGTAAATATCTATCTCTTTGTTCACTTGTATAGATTTATTGTAAATAACATTGAGCAGTGGTGTTATATCAGCTATGCTACAAGACTTATTTTATAAGAAAAAATCACCAAATATGAACACAATTTTAAGAAAGATCTCAATTTCAGTATGCAATGTTCTCATTCTGCGATTCTATGTTTACAATAAAAGGCGGTATTTTTTATATTCTGATGCTACAGGCATTCATTGGAATTTGTAGTCAAGTTTATGTATGCATGATCTATGACCTGGTGAACAAGCTATTTAAAAATATGCATTGGATTGATATCATAGTTGGTATATGTCATGGGTATGGGACATCATTACTACATGTATTACTTGACAAATATTCAACGTCATAACAACCTTTACTAATGACAACTGGATACATTGAGGTTTGAAGTAGTTTCATGGCTTGTTGTGTATTATTTAAGGAAGGAGACTATAGGCTGATATAATATGGCTAATAGCAAACTGATATTCAATAATGGAACTGCGTAATTTACCTATTTACAGTTGTCACATGCCAGCTGATTCACATCCAGTACCTCAGTAGTTACTGATGTACGGTTCATCTGGTGTATGTTAACCTTTCTCCTAACACCCTAATCCTAACCTCAGTAACTACTGAGCAACTACTGAGCCCGTCATAACATGTGTTATCATGTTATACACTTTCATCAGTAGTTACTGAGTATCCCATGCGTATCGGGTGCACATGCAGTAATCTACCTTAAACTTCTCAAGCTTCAAATCACTACTATTATGCATATTTGCATTTACCAACCCGTTTTTCTTCAGAAAGAAATGAATTAAGGGTCTGGCTTGTTCCACCTCAGGAATAATCATGCTTGAATTAATACATAATTAGCCATCACATCGGGACAAAAAATAATTATATTTGGAGGGGGGTGGAGGGTGGTGTGGGTGTTATGGTTGAGTGCCATGAAGATGGGGTGGGGGTTGCCATGAAGGTGGGGTGGGCATGCATATTATATCTGTTTTCTTTTACCCTCAGTTTTCTCCTGCACAAAGCTTGGCACCCTTATATTTCCCCCTCCTCTTTCAGGTCTATTCATCTGTCCAACCAGTCCATCCAGAAGAATTATGAGAATTCTTCCACCAGGTCTCGGATGTTGCCGGAGGACAATATGTGGGACAGTGACGAATTCAAAGCCTACCTGGAGAAAAAGGGCTGCGGAAATGTCTGGGATGACCTGGTGTACCCAGGGATGAAGAAAGCTGTGGTCTCTGCCCTGCTCTGCTGCCAAGACTCGGTCACTATGAGAAAGGTAGGCTGACTGGCTGATGAATGGCTGTGGTGAGGGGTGTTGGTTGGGAAATGAAGACTGGTCCTTGCATCCATCACTATGATAAATATAGCTAGTGTCACTGTTTTTATTGGGGTTAGCAGACAGGGTTATTATAAGCTACATCATGGGACCAATATGTAATGTTCCTAGTCACATATTTTACAGAAACCTTGCAAACCTGTGTGATTTTGAGGATTTTTGTTGCAAAAACAAACTATTTTGCATTAAACACTTTTAAATCACTTTTGTAGAATTCATTTGAACTTTACGGCGCTGACTTCATGATGACCGATGACCTTGCTCCATGGTTGATTGAGATCAACTGCAGCCCAGCGATGGGGGCAACCACAGAAATCACGGAGCGACTCTGTGCTGAGGTCATAGAAGACACAATCTCTGTGGTACTAGATCGAAGGAAGGACAGAGTGGGCAACATTGGCAACTTTGAATTAGCATATAAACAGGTTTGTGAATTGCATACCATGTCTGTTTATGAACCAAAATAAACATAATATGGCCACTCAATGGGAGAAGTGTCAAATTTATACATTGTTAAACAGTTCATTTCAGGTGAAACAGAATGTTACAATCCGTCATGTCAATTTTCCCACTAAGTAAAGGCAAAGACTGTTACCTGCTGGTGGAATAAAAAAAATTGATTAATATGAATTTAAGGTATACAAAGGCAAAGGGTAATTAAACAAGCATCATCTCTAAAAGAGGATGTATTGTAAGAGGTTCACTACATTTCAGTCTTTAGTAGCCTTTTTTTTCCCTCTTTTTTTAAATTTTTATAAATCAGTATTTTTACAAATCAGATGATTAAAGGATTAATGCTACTTTAGGATTAATACTAACCAGTGGTCTTATGCCAAATGATGCCAATGAATAATATTTCCTCTTCTTGAATTGTCCACCCAGTTGTAAATCAGTATTTTTACAAATCAGATGATTAAAGGATTAATGCTACTTTTAGGATTAATACTAACCAGTGGTCTTATGCCAATTGATGCCAATGAATAATATTTCCTCTTCTTGAAGTGTCCACACAGTTGTTTGGAGAAATATCTGATGTATATTATTCAGGTTTTAATAGCCCAAGTAAGAACATACACAAAATGAACTGGCAAGTTTTCTTTTATCTCAGCATTCCATACATGTGCCAATCTATGTCGGAGCAAACATGCTAGTTGAAGGTATCAGGATACGTAAACCATCAGATGGAATGAAACGACAGAAAAGCACTTGCAATGTTTCTGGCAGGCCTGGGGAAACACACAGCAAGAAAGAAAAGCCACACAGACTGAAGCTGGCCAAAAAAAACACAGAGGATGGAACAGTCCAATCTATGTCAGCCACCGAAGTGTCAAACACAGATGAAATTCAGCAAAAACTTGAAGGTATTGCACTAACGACTGCTTCTGTAGCCGATGTACCCCAGTACCGCCTTCCTAGGTACACAAAGGGTACATCCAAGAAACGTGTCTCCCAGTCTGTCCGTCGGGAATTAAGCAATGAAGGTGTGCTTGAAGAGATGAAACTCAAGGTTGTTTACATGCAGCAACTGCATGGAAACGACGAAAAAAACGAAAACAGTAACAACAGCCAACCTTACAAGGGAGTGCTGTGTGAAGGGTCACATGGACCAGCATGGCCCAAGAGGGCACTGGGAGCCCCTATTAAAATACCCCGTCTAGGGAAATACAGAATCAAACAGCCCAGACTGCCACATATGACACTTGCTGAGTATCGCAAGCAGTTGAAAAGAACGAATGTCAGACTTAAACATCAGAAAAGTGTGACAGAGTGTGGTCTATCGCTGGTTAAAGGGATAGACATTCACAGCAGTATCTAATAAAGAGTATCTGAATCATCGATAAAAATACCCCTCCCTTTAATCGTCATATTGCTCTGTAACGTTTTTTTTGTACCCTAGATTGTAACTACAAAGTAATAAAAGATCAATTTGTTTTATACACAAGTTAAATAATCTTTAACCATGGTAATCATTTTGTGCAATAAACAGTAATGTGACATGAGCACACAATAAAACATCTTCCTAGTGTACCTAGTTTCATGATTGAACCTTTGTTTATTATACGAGGAGGGTTTTTCATAACCACTGATTGAAAACTCATCTAATAAATCAATGACATTTACTGGTAACCAATTCATGAAGGAGACATTGAGATGAAGAAAACAGTGATATTATATCATGGGATAGGTCAATTTGTATTTGGTCTTCAGGGTAGGTAGAGATTAATTTTTTTGGTCCCAAAGGATGTCAACAACCCAATTGGTACCCCTGTTTAACAAATGAAAGCAATAAATTGATATTAAAAACTAATGATCCTACCTGACCAGGGCTGCTGGATCAGCAGCTCCATTAACACATGATAACATCAAATTTCAATGGGGTTCATTTGCAAAATCTAAAACACTTCCATTGAACATTTTTATGTTGTATCAACTTTAAATGCAGTTTTAAACACTGCAAAATGACAATGTTGTAGTATGCACATAAACTTGAATATGTGAGTTTTGTGTGACACACAAGATTACATGAATTTGTTATGCACTCGCCACCTTTAAACTACATGGATTTCATTGGACAGAATAAAAATAAAATGACAAATTAGGACTTACTGTATTTAAAGTTCTACAAATGCATGTGTGCAAATAAAGCCGTGTGTGTGAGTATAAATCCATGTGTGTGCAAGAAGCAAATCCTGTGTATGAGTGTAAATTCCATGTGTGCCAGTACAGGTTATTGGTGGCGAGTACAGGTTATTGTGTGTGAGTATAAGTTATTGTGTGTGAGTATAAATTATTGTGAGCGAGTGTAAATTCCATGTGTGTGAGTACAGGTTATTGTGTGTGTGAGTACAGGTTATTGTGTGCGAGTGTAAATTCTGTGTGTGAGTATAGGTTATTGTGTGCGAGTGTAAATTCTGTGTGTGAGTACAGGTTATTGTGTGTGCGTGTAAATTCTTTGTGTGAGTACAGGTTATTGTGTGCAAGTACTAATTCCACCTGTTACATGCAATCATGTTACATGCAATCATATAATCATGTCCATTGATGCTGTTTGATGCAGGTAATAAGACTATATGACTAAATCACTACACAGAAATGTGTTAATTTTTTCCATTTTGAATATAAGAAGCAAGTACATTATATAACAAAAATAATATAATCATGGCTTATATTTCATGGTCACTATTAATGACCAATATTCATGGTCACTATTAATGACCAATATTCATGCATTTATTGAATCAATCTGAAAAAATTCTGTAAAAAAGCACCTTACTTTAAATTTCAATCTCTCTTCTAATTTTCCTTTTCTAACATTTACATGAATTAAAATCACTTAAACATTGCCAATACATAACCATCCAACTCTATAAACCCTTTCTTTCTCAATCTTTGCCTGAATGCATTCTGCTTGCTACAGACACTTGAGCCTACTAGGGAAATCCCACAACAGCATCCTTCACAGCAACAACAGGTCATGTGTAGCTTCTCATAATCATATCTCATAGTTTGCACATATCTGTCAGTAAAATAAAACATATGGATTGTTAATCAGGTGGGTTTATTGTTAGAAATATATAATTGAATTGGTTCAATATTGTTTTAACCTTTCACATTTGAACATGAATGTTTCCTTATTAATTCTTTAATTTGAAACATACTATAAAACTGTCTCCCAGTTTGAAGAGTTTTTTTTTTTTAGTCTTTAAAATATAGCCCCTCTTACTTTTTTTAGCCACTGTTTTAAGCTTCTTTCCCCCAATTTCCATGTATTGACCCAACTAAATTTGCTGCAGTGTGCAGCAAATTCATGTGACTTTTTGTGTGTCACACAAAACAGATTAGTTAATAATGTTTAACATTTTCTTGTATTTAAAGTGGATAAAACAGACAACCCTTAAGTGTTTTAAATTAACCTCATTGAACTTACTTTTGACAGGTTTCCTACAAGCTTCCCATGTACATCCATTAATTATCACATTTCTCTAAAAAAATCCCAACTTCTGTAATTTGATCATATCTTGTTGCATGTTCTTTGCTCTACGTGATCCCTCTGTTAACATTGTTCATCTCACCTTCCACAGGCTGCATGCTAGATGGCCACTGGGGGCGCCCTTCGTGCGTGCAGTGTGGCACAGAGACTGGCATCAAGATGGACGCTGCGTCATTTAATAGTAATTGCTCATGTCAGCAATATTCAGTTGTAACCCGAGAGGAACAAGGAATGTACCCCCAAACCCCTGGGCAGCAAGAAATATACCCACCGCTGTACCCTAAAACCTCCAAGCAGCAAGAAAAATACCCAACACTGTACCCCAAAACCTGCAAGCAGCAAGGAACATACCCACCACTGAACCCCAAGCTTGCACAGACACGCTCCGACACTAAGCTTTCATCATCACAATATAATAATATTCACCGACCACAGAGCGTTCAATATGATGTTGACCTCATTCCCAAATCGGGTGCCTTTTTTAGTGACCGACAGGGGCATTTAATTACTGCCGACGGGGCTGTGAGCCGCTCGCAGGATTTAATGCTTACAAGACCTGGCATAGCTATAAAGGGTAGAATAAAGCCCAATATAAACCGTCAACAACGAGAGAAACGTGCCATGTTGAGGGCAGTTACGGTTGAGACTGATAAAAAGAGTCTTCCTTTGGCTATAACTAACAGCTTTACATAATCAATTTATACATTGTATAAACTTGCCTCCGTATCAATTTATCATTTTGTGTAATGCATGTATATAAGAATCCTGTTGTCAGCAACTAAATCTGTGTGTATGCAATAGAATTGTTTTCATACATTTTTAATTCTTTTTATATTTTTTATATTCTTACATGTAAACATTAACTGTAAATTGCTGTAAGCTTCTTTTTATTCTGTCAATGGGCATAAAATGAGTTAAGTTGGCATTTTATATTATTATCACCATTCTTCAGCAATTCCTCAAGTGAGGCATAATACAATTTTACCAATATTTAGAATATTTTGGTTCAAAGCTAAGGTACATAGAGTAACAGTGTGTAGTATAACTAGAGTTACTTGGTAAATATTTCTACAGAAAATACATATGGGCATAAGCTTCTTTAAATATATCAGGCATAAGGTTGGCATAAGATTTAAGGGTGGCACGACCGCCAGCAACAATTACAAGAACCTCTTGTAGATATTCATTTTTGGGTGTGTAAATGGTCTTTGAAGACCTATGCGTGGATCAGTAGACCTATGCATGGATCTGCAGACCTATGGGTGGATAAGTAGACCTATGCCTGGAGCAGTAGACCTATGGGTGGATAAGTAGACCTATGCCTGGAGCAGTAGACCTATGCCTGGAAAAATGCACCTATGCCTGGATCAGCAGACCTCCTCTATCCAGTTGTTTCATCTAAGGCCATTTCATCGATTATGTGATTGGTTACTAATATTTGGTTCCAAGATGGCCCTTGCAAAGTATCCACAAAAGTAAATGCCTTGCTGCAATCATTTTACTGCACTTCATATGAAGAGGCTGTTTCATCTAAGAAATATTGTCACACTGCTGTTTTATTAAGCTTATTGACTAGTGAGATTTTGCAAATTTAATGTCGAGTTCAATATCAAGAAAAATCATTTGCCGATATTACAGATATGAGCATTGGTGTCAGTAGAGCCCTAGACATCACTGAATTGGACTGTTTTATTTTTTCATTGATTGTAGCATTTAAGAATGACACCTTAAAAAAAAATAAAAGCCAATATATATATTAATCAAAACATTGTCTATTTCTTTTGTCCTGTTTTTGTTACAGTTGTGTCCTTGATTGGTATTATTATAGTTACTGCCAACAACAAGCAATCTGAACAATCCAACAGTTTTCTAAGATATTTGGGACCACAGATTAATTTTTTTGATTTACTTGTGTGAGGTTGGGGAGGTGATGTAAGGACCCCCACAACCCCTAAAGAGGGGCTTAGTGACAGAGCACCCCCCCCCCAAAAAAAAAACAACACACACACCATGCTCCAACTTGCTGCCACCTAGATGAAAATGCTAACACCACTGATGTCAAACACTGTACACCTGTATGGGTTAAAACAAAATCTGCAGGTGCCAAAAAACAAAAATCTGACAAATCCAGGCTTCCATACAGCCTATCTCAATATAACATTAACATGCAAAATAAATGCAAAATAACACCTGTAGGCACAATAACACCTGGATGCAAAATAACACTTGGATGCACAATAACACCTGGATGCACAATAACACCTGGATGTACACACAATAACACCTGGATGCACAATAACACATGCAGGCAAAATAGCACATGCAGGCAAAATAACATCTGAATGCAAAATAACACCTGCAGGCACAATAACACCTGGATGCAAAATAACACCTGCAGGCACAATACAACTGCAGATGATATGCCTGCATGTGTTAAAAACTATGAATTTTTAACCTGCAGCACAATACCAGATCATGATATTTTTCCCCACATTCTAACCTTTGAATTCAAATAATACAATTAAATGCCCTTCACAGTGGCATAAATTTCTCTGGATTTGGGGGTCAGGGGCAGGGGATGAGATCGAATAACATCGCTCGTCCAGTGGTGTTCCACAGTAATATGGTGACATCGGTATGGACCAATGTTTACAATGAAATTACCTATGATCAGTGGTGGGGGATTTCTGAGGTGGGGGGACAAATCTGTGAATCCCCCCGACTGAAATGGGGAAGGGGTCTACAGGGAGGTTGTGTTCCCTTCCCCTTTGAAAATTTTTTGAAAGAAAACCTGGCTAGATGCAAAATGGTGCCACCAGTTGCGATTCGGGGGGAATTTCAGGAGCACCGCCAATTTTTGTGTGTTTGGGGAAGGGGTGGAACACGATCCAAAATTGTATAAAAAAAAAATTGTGTCCTGGGTGAAGGGGTGTGGCTAATCTTCATCAATCTTCATCAATCTTGGATCAATGGCTAGTGACTTGATAAGTCTCAAGTAATATAGTTGGGTCAAAGCCCTTTAGTATGGATATCAATCGGGGTTGATTTTCGGGAAAATGGTCGAAAACAAACTGGAGAAACTACTCGTCCTTCCGTGATTGAACCAGTGGGTAATTTGATGACCAGGGTTACGTAATTATATTGTGATTGAGAGGTGGTGCCTTACAAAAACATGCTTAATGCTTTTTAGGCACAAAATAGAACTATTGAGTTACAATCTCATTATATTTGAAAAACGATCCCTCTTTTTCCACCTCGCTTAATGTACATAGCAATTGATCGAACCTTATAATTTCATATATGTGACACATGGATATGGAATAATTCAGCATAAACTTAAGACTCCAATTTTATTTCATGCACTAAACTGGTGCGAAGGTGTACCTAATTCTGTTTTGAACCTCAAATCAGTGTACAAAGTTGTTATAATTTCACAATCTGAGTCTATCAAACTGATAAACCTAGTTCATGAACTAATGTACATGAATATAGTACTTCGGATTGTCGGATAACTAAAAAATGTTTATACACCCCCCCCCTGGCCCTCCGCCCCACCATAGTTCAATGTGACAGCTAGGGCCTATGCAAAAGGCCCACAAGTTTTTGCTCCTCGCAGGATATTTTAGCCTAGTTACAGGCTCCATGTGGGCCTTGAGGGCTCGTCCCTTTTTCTGCCAGTCTGCCCTTGTCCACATTTCATATTGAATGTCACTGTGGCAGGAAGAATATTGAACTTATGAGGGGCCAGGATAGTTAAAAATGTACAAAAGTTACTACTGAAAGCTGTTTTCGAATGAGAGTGTCAAGGTCGAAAATAATAGGTGCCTTAGGTGTGACCAGTAGCGTAGCCAGGATTTTTCACAAGGGGGGGCCTGGTGTTTTACTATCTAAGCGGAGCGCCAGCATAGGTTGG